>VZTT01023406.1:0-19663 GCA_013400855.1 Buphagus erythrorhynchus
TGGATGCAGTATTCCAGGAGGGGCCTCAGGAGAGAGAAGCAAGGGGACAGAAAAGAGAAGAGCTGGTGCAGAGCTTTATTTTCGAGCTGGGAGACAAATCAAGGCACTCATATGCCTCCTTTCCCAGGCAGCAGAGAGTCACTAAGGTCACACAACAGTGGACTCTGCCATGTGTACATTTGTACAGCAGGAAGGGAAGGGAGCAGGACACTGTGCAGACACCAGAGCCCCTGCAAGCACAAGCCTTGAGAGGGCTGTTACTCAAGTTGTCTCCCCTGCTGAGACCTGGCACACTCAATAGCGCTGGTTGGCAAGATCTGATGTGGCAAAGAGAAAAAAATGAGCAAAAAACATCACAAAAATGAACTCTGCTGCAAGGATGAACACTCAAATGACACTCAAAGAATGAGACTGGACAGACTGGCTGCAGTTTTCAGGAAAAGACACACCCATGCTGTAGCTCCATGCCAGGCAGATATCTGCCCACAAGAAATGGAGACAATTAACTTATGTATTTCTGATGGGTTATTCTCCAAAACATTCCTAGTAGCAGTGTTTTTAAACTCCACAGGGCAAATTGAGACACCGCTGAACATGAGAATGAATGAGATTAAAACATTAAACAAATAAATGCATTTTCCTCAGCTCACTGGGATCTGAGTCAGATCATTCTCCTCATTCCTTTACCTTTCAGCTATCAGCCTGCACTTTGTTGGGCATAAAGAAGATAAAACGTGAAGAGTAATTTGGGATATTAAAGATCTATTTCTTTCAAATAAAGCAGAAGCTATTACTGAACTCTTTATGAAGGCTGGAGGAAAAGGACTAGAAAAATTTGTTGTGGTCAGGCTTAAAACCCTTGGCTTAAGTCAGACTCTTAAATCCACTCCTGAAAATGGGTAGGGAAGGTGTTTGCTGTTCAGCATCCATCAGTGATTTCAAAGGGAGCTGCTCCATTGCTGGGAATCAGGAGCTGAGAAAAAAGGACCTAAACCACAGGCAGTGACATGAGAGAGCCCTGACCTTGAATTGCAGGGACTGTGGGAAAAGGGAGGAAATATGTCAGACCTCCAGGAGTAGGGGGAGGAAATGAGGCAAAAGCAGGGAAAGAGGAAGCTTTTGCATTCATCACTAACAGAGACAAATCCCCCTCAACAAATATGTGGGTATAGGAACTTGATAACATACTCAGAGATGCTTTGGAGGAAAACAAGGACATGCTCTGTAATTCTTTCAGAAACTGCAGGGCTGCATGAGATTTGCAGAAAAAAAACAAAAACAAACCAAAAAACCTAAGACCAACTGGAAATCCAGCAAATGTTTTGCTGAAAACAAACCAATGCAGGGTCTGCACCAGCCAGAGCCACNTGTTTCTTGAACACCCCTATAAATCAGTGCCTTTAACAGTCATCTTACTATACCTCTGTTTTCTTGCTTCTTCATATATTTTTCTCCAAAGATGTTCCTGGCACAGTGTGGAAAATTCCCTACCAATTTCAGGGCTCAGTGTTGGGTCTGTCAAAAATCCCAAGGATATGTACAGCCCTTTAGCTCAACTGCTACTTCAGTAGTCTCCCCTAGGATATATAGCTTGAGGTCAAGTTCTTAACAGAAGACCTACACAGTAAGTCTGAGTCCCCAGTTAGTGCACTTTGCCCTGAAAACCAGAAATAAATTAAATGAACATCAGATTCTCCACAAAGGTGCACAATAGATTTGAGGCAGCAAACATAACTGCAGAGATGCAAAGCAGAAATCACTGCAGTGTGCTCCAGGCCAGGAGGATCTCACAGAGCAGTTCCCACATTTCATACACACTAGTGTAGCACATGATGAGCTTAACTACACTTTTATCCAGGAGCAGAAATGATTCCTAAACTCCTGGGGCCTCCAAGGAAATGGATCAAATCATTTAAAGGTACAGTCAAATGGCACTATGATGGAAGGAACAGAGAGGATGAGGACAGCCTTTGTCCTTCCCTCCGTGCAGTGTAGCAGAGCTTGTTGTTGCCCATTGACCTTTCCCAACTTTGCACCCCTGCACATGGGCCCTTTTCAATTCAATTGCAATTACCTAACTGCTGATGTTGCATTTCTATCTGGTCCCCTGTAACAGTCATAGTGAGAGGGACTGTACTAATTAGTATCAATTATATTAAGGTGCAAGGTGAGGAACTGCTTGGTTACCATTGTTCCATACAGCTGGCATGGGCTGACCTCAGATTAGATATAATAGGGCATTTATGAATGTAAGGGTAGAGTTTTTGATGGAGAAGGACTTAGTGAAATGGCTCCTGTGGGCTGCCTTGGCCTCTGGGGACAGCTCTTCTTTTATTCCTAACTATACCTCTACTTTGGTCAGGAGAGTTAGAACGGTTGCTTTCAAAGAACTGTACCCCCTCAGTTGTGAGGAGAACAAGACTCTGTGTGAGTGTTACCACACAGAGTTTAGGACAAGGTCTAGCCCTTATTGCAGCCTTCCAGACACAGAAAGGCCACAAGACATCTGGAGAGGAGAGGGACTTTTGACAAGGGCATGTAGTGATGGGACAAGGCAGAATGGCTTTAAACTGAAAGAGGGCAGGTCTAGGTTGGGTACTAAGAAGAAATTCTTTACTAAGAGACTGGTGAGGCACTGGAACAATTTGCCCAGAGAAGCTGCAGATGCTCCATCCATAGAAGTGTTGAAGGCCAGGCTGGATGGGACTTTGTGTAGCCTGGAAGGTGTCCCTGTCCATGGCAGGGGGTTGGAACTAGAGGGTCTTTATGGTCCCTTCCAACTCAAACCCTTCTGTGATTCAACTCAAAACAGGAGAAACAGCCAAGACTGCTATGTACTGCATGATAACCTTGCAGAAAATATGCTTAAATAAGAAGTCACTCAGATAAAGTGAATTCTGATCTATCTCATGATGTGCTATAGGTCCATAGCAAATCCAAGAATAGAAACCAATCTCCTGTCTCCTCCACTGGCCCACACAGATTCTTCCTATTTACACACACCTCCAGAGAAATTACAGAGGAGGAAGCTATCCACATTTCACTTGAGATTAAATTTTGTGCTTTTTCTTGCCAGAAATGGTGAAATTAAGTCAGTCTATTCAATAGCAGTAATAAAACCAGTTCCATTTTGAGAGCAATATTAAAAAGTAATATTTCGGATGACCAAAGGTGTTTTACAGTAATACAAGAATATAAAGCCTGCATTAAATAAAAGAAAAAAGAACCTCAAACCATCAACAAAACCACAAAATCAAAGCCTTGAATAATATTGTCATGACTTACTTCTCAAAATAGTTTTGCTTGAAGCATCCTAAACCTTGGTACAGAAGAACATTTGTTTCAGCCAGAGCCATCGGGAGGGGAAATAAGCAGTGGCTGTCATTACAGTGGCAAGCTGCCTTGCTAAGTCATGGCTGCAGAGCTCCACAATCATATATACTCATGCTGACATGCAAAAAGACTGCAGCTAAACAAAACCTTCGGCAAAATATAGTGCCAGATCTCTTCATCCAGCTTCTCTCCTACAAAGCATTAGAAAATGCTTCACACTGATATATATCAAAGGGAAAGGACCCAAAAGGTAAGTCAAGTAGAATGAATCAGCTCATTAAACTGCAGAATACATCATTGCACTCCCTAAATGTTGATAACCAGACAACATAGTGAAGTGAAAGGGAAAACAACATTCCCTAAATACTTTGCAGAAGGTTGAACTCCATGGATCTGCCAATGTTTGACAATTTCCTTTGTGACAACTGTCATGACCTCAATTCTGGATAAGAATCTTTCATTGCCTAATGGGGAGATGGCAGAAACTTGTATTTTGTATGAGGACTCCAAGAACTTATGTTAATTAACATTAGCCATTGACCAAGGTTATTAAAAAATTATGGACTTAACAGGGGTTTGGGCTTCTGTGAGCTTGTAGAAGCACAGAAGCATAAGGGCTATTGAAACTTGGTTAAATAAATTTCATTGTCAACTGCAGCTGACACTGAGAAAAGGAGCAGATGCTTATGTACCAGGCAATGCCAAGAGTTGCAGGGAGGAAGTCTCCTAGTATGTGTAATGCCCCTTCCATGCACACTACCTTGCACAGGCTATATGGATCCTGGACCAGGAATCCTTCAGAGGTACCAGCTCAAGCTGACCTGAGAAACAGTACCCCTGTCACAGCTCACTGACACCGAGGCCCAGCTGATACTATCAAAGGGAAACCCTGGATGAGGCAATAGATCCAGTCTAAAAACTGTCTGACTGCAATACCTCATGCTAAAGCTGTCTGCAACTCTATGCATTTGCAATGTGTCCCTGCAGCTTAGGTAGGACCTTCTTTTGCTGGGATGTTTCTGCCATCAAGGAAGCTGTTTTGGGTACAGATGTTAATACAAACTTGGAAGAATTTCAGATGAAAAACTTGAAAATACTTTCGCCGTTGATGAATATTTGCTTGAAACACTCAAATCGCCTTTATGTCCTTTACTCTAAAACCTTTACAATCTCACCTCTTATTAGCAGGGGCTCAGATTCCAATTCTGATTGTATTCAGAAGCCTCACAACAACTTGGATGTTTGTTAATGCCAACACAACACAGCTCTGTGTGCTATTCTGTATATTTAGCTGTCCTGGTTTCAGCTGGCATAGAGTTAATTTCCTTTCTAGAAGTTGGTACAGGGCTATGTTGTAGATTTAGGATGAGAATAAAGTCGATAAGACACTGATGCTTAAGTTGTTGCTAAGCAGTGTTTACACTACGCCAAGGACTGTTCTGTTTCTCACACCAGCCCACCAGTGAGAAGGCTGCAGGAGCACGAGAACCTGGGAGGAGACAGCCGGGACAGCAGACCCCAAGTGATCCAAAGGATATTCCATACCATATGGCATCATGCTCGGTATGCAAGCCAGGGGGAAAGCTGGCCACGGGTCACTGCTCAGGTCGTTGGCTGGTCACTGGCCAGTAGATGGAAGGTGTAACTTGTTTGATATATTCAAAATCTTTATTACTGTTGTTATTACTCTTTTCCCTTCCATTTCTGCTCTGTCAAACAGTCTTGTCTAAAATAACAATTTTTTCCCCCAATTCTCCCCTCATCCCACTGAGAAGGGGTGAATGAGGAAGGGGCTGTGTGATGTTTAGCTACCTGACAGGTTGAACCACGACAGCAACCCCCATATTGACAACCTATTACATAATTACCACCACCAGGCTAATACGACATTTCACTAGCTTATAAACAAAGCTGAAGCTAGGCAAGTTCATCTTCTTGACATGTTTTTGTGCAGTACTTAGTCAAACAGGAGTCAGTAGAGGTGCCCCTAAAAGAGATGGTAAATTCTGATATTACACTTTTGAAGGCTGTGGGCAAAAATGTAGTTTCTACTACTAAGACAAATACCTGCAATCAGCAATGTAATTTCATGGTTTGGAAACATCCCTACATCTGTTTTCTTAGCTATAGTTAACTAAGAATATTCTTTTGAATATCTGTGACCAACATCCTGATGACACTTCACAAAAGCAATCCAAGCCTTCATTTTCTTTTGGCTGAGCTGCAACAAACCCCTGTGAAGCCAGGCACAAAGAATGGTTTTCCAAGATCATTACAACTTGAGCACTCCTCTCTGTTCAGCATTGAGCAAGGATGTCAGATCCGTCCTCCCCTCTGTGTGATGACTATCCATGGAACAGAGCACCAATAAGGTCGTGTTTGGTCCTTGTCCAAGGATAAGATGATCATCAATTGCAAGCAAAGAGTAATATATGGTGATTCTAAACCTCAAAAGTAACAGAATTGTCCACTGTAAGTGCAAAGACATCTGTTTATATCAGGCACATTCCCTAGATGGGGAAAATAACCCAAGGAATCCAATAAATAAATTGATATTGAATTAAGAAGCATTAATAAATACACAGCAGCATTAATAAATACACCTATGACTGCAGAAAATGGACTGTTTCAGGCAACAATGTATTCAGCATCTGAATACTGAAAGATCTAATTACAGGCTCACTGCTGACCTAGCAAAGATACCGTTGGGTGTGCCAGGAGCATTTTCTGTCCAAAAAAGTACAAGATATCTCAAAAAAAGGATACTGATTACATAACTGAAGGCATATGTCTGTCATGAATCTTCCTACTGCTTAGGAAGACATAAAGTTGTCAGTTTTGTTACCTCTGCTTTTCTACAAACTAACACAACACCAAAAAATGTGTGAGAGACAACACCAGCTTGGTGTAATGACTGACCTGAAATCTCAAAAGGGATCCTTTCACTCCTTCTTGTGGTAATTAACCAATTCACACAGATCAAATTTGCTTTAGTGGTTCATTAAAAAACAATACTTTAAAAGTTAACATTGCTTTGTTTATGCCTGAGTTTCAAAAGCTGCCTTCTGAGAAAATGGACTTCAAATCCACTATGTCTGTTACCGCTAATTCCATTTTTTTCCAGCTTTCATGACAGCTGTTTGACTTGTCTCTTCTAAGAAAGAGACACCATGACTACTTGAAAGTGCTGAGGTTATACATATATATATGTGTGTGTGTGTATATATATACNAACCAGGTAGGCTCCCCTACACTTCTGAAAAGAACTGGAGGACCTGGGAAAACGCCATCATTTTGATTTGTCCTTTCAGAGAAGGAATGTTATACAGCTACAGCAATGAACTGAACACCACTATCTGGGCTATAACTGTTGAGCAACAGGCTCAAAAGGTTTCCCTCGTGTCAGAGAAGCACAAGTAACCAGACATATCAGCTGAGGTGCAGCCAGAATGCTGAATCCACTCGGAGGCATGGAGATCCATTTGCAGCTTCAATCATTTTTCCCCACTGGTATTGTGCAGCTCTGTGCAGGCTGATGGAATTGTGAGATCCAGCTAACCTGGCATTTTCTAGACATGAGATATTTGAATGATATTAAAATTTCCATTTCAGAACTCATCTGTAAAACTAATTTTTTGGGTTGGGGGGGAAATAGGCACCACACAAGCCAATATCCAGCACAAGATCTGTTTTGGCTTAATACATGAGGGTTCTGCTCTATTAAACGGTCCATTTCAGTTCAAGACAAGAGAAACTGGAGAAGCAAGAGCAAACAGTGGGACAATATTGATCACAGAGGAGGAGAATATTGCAGCAGGAATACTTGCTATGGCTGAAACCACCTCTCTTTTGGGACAAAACACAGTTTTGAAGACGAAATTAAATAGTCACATAGTCTCTCTGAAAAGCTTCTGTTGCACTGGGGGTGACAATACCAGGAATGTTGCTCACTGAATATGTCATGAAGAGCTGAAGAAGCAGACATGGAAGTCAAGAGTTAGTGAGGTACAGGAGTAGACATGCAGAGGGATGACAGACCTTAGGAATAAGACAAAGTGGTAATTGATGGTGGAAGGGTGGAATTTAACAGAGGGTTCCAACACTAAGGCAAATATGGTTAGAGAAATTAGCTCAGAAAGTGATCCCTATGAAAAGACTGTCCATTTGGATGGGTAAATGGATCAAGATTACATAGGAAAAAGAAACATATTATGTAGGAAAAAGGAACATATTCCTAAAGGCTCTTTTCAAGAAGGAGCAGAGTGAAAAAGAGTGAAATTCACTCCTACATAATACAGACAGGTCTAGACAAATGCTTAATTCACCATCCAGCTAAATATTATAATGGCAAACAAGCAGTAATTTGTCTCATCTCTAAAGTGGGACAGCTTTCACTATAACCTGTGACAGATTAAAGTTGTACGAGTGAGGATCAAGGACAAGCAAATGTGTAAAATGTACAAGCTAAAAACACATAAAGTCCCATGTTTGTAGTACTTGTCTAGTATTTGTAATTGTACTATTAAAAAAAAACAAAAAACAAACAAACAAAAAAAAACCAAAATAAAACAAACCAACAACAACAACAAGAAGACAACTGTGGAGATAAATTATATTTTCAAGTTGACAGCTTTCCCTTAATTTACCAGGTTGTTACTCTGGGGCTTGTATTTGCTATTTGCTAAAACCTGAAAGTATTTGTTCCAGATTATAAAAAAACTAAACAAAAGAGGCTGGATGATTTCTCTTTCATATATATTTATCTTACTGAGCAAAGATACATTCATCTATCCCAGAAATCAGTCCCAGGGTGACCTTTATGTGATCCAGAAGTCTTGGGGTGATATCATTCTTTATTCTTGGGAACTATTCAAGAAACATTTTAATAAAGAAGTATTGGTAGACAGCAGAAATATATAATGGACTCTTAAATCTCTATGGAGACCTATGTCCTTTGCACATGGAGGGCAGTGAATTCTCTTGCTTAGTTGCTCAGATTGGTGAAGAATCAGAGTTAATAAATGTGTAAGCGAGACAAATTGTTCTGAAATATTTTTAGAATGAACCTTAACTAGAGTACATTTGTCCCTGAATATCAATTTTACAGAACCCTTACTGCTTTATAAGACAAAGAAGCATACTTTAGGAGCTGATGTGCTTGTTTTTGCAGATAGCTAAAATATAACTTCTCAGAATCTTATTAGAAACAATGAATTATATCACATACTGTTCAGAGGAACTTCTAGCTTGTGGAAGAAGCCTCTTGGGACATTCTGATATTTTTATGTTGGTAATTTTTTCAGACTAATCTGGTATTCTCTTGTTGAAACATATCATGGTTTAGGAAAATTATTTTAGAAAAAATATTTAAAATTGCGAGAGCTTTTTGTCAAGTGAGATTTTCAAACTAGATCTATCATTTTTGACCTTGATACACAGAATTGGAATTTACACAATAATCTGACCTCAATGCTTATCATAATAGAGACTCACTGCTTAATTAAAAGTTTGGCTCATTCTGTATGCTGGTTGATACTCAGGCACAATTTCATCGGGGAAAATTATTGTTTCTGGTCCCTCACAGCTGTTCTGGCCTGCTCCCAATCCTTTGCAGATGTAATAACAAATCACAGATCAAAAAACTGCCTAGAGGTTGTTTGATAGCCATATTATATAAATGTGGGAAAAAAAAATAAACCCAAATAAACCTGTTGTGGAGGATGTGACTCTTTCATCAATGCTGATCTGGTTTAATTTAATATCAAGATCCCAGATTTATCCCACTAATGTCAGTAGAAAACAATTATTAAACTGAACAATCAGCTCTCCCTGTCAAAAAAGGACATATGAAACAAGTGAGTCGTCTAAACTCTCATGCAAGGCACACCAGTACCATCGTGATGTTAAACTAAAATCACAGAATCATAAATACCTTCAGTTGGAAGGGACCCATAGGGATCATTGAATCCAATTCCTGGCTCTGCACAGGACAGCCCCCAGAGTCACACCATGTTCCTTAGGGTGTTGTCCCAACACTTCTTGAACTCTGTCAGGCTTGGTGCCTTGGAAGTGGCCACTTCCCTGGGGAGCCTGTTCCTGTGCCCAAACCCCCTCTGGGTGAAGAAGCTTTTCCTAATATCCAACCTAAACTCCCCCCACACAACTTTAGGCCAGTTCCTTGGGTGTTATTGCTGGTCACTAGAGACAAGAGGTCAGTGCTGCTCCTTGTGAGGAAGTTGCAGACTGCAGTGAGGTCTCCCCTCAGTCTCCTCCAGGCTGAACAGACCAATGATCTCAGCCACTCCTCAATATGGCTTTGCCCTCAGGACCCTTCACCATCCTCGTGGCCCTCCTTTGGACACTCTCCAATAGCTTAATGCCTTTCTTATATTGTGGTGCCCAAAACTGCACTCAAGGTGAGGCTGCCCCAGCTCAGAGCAGAGCAGGACAATGCCCTCCCTTGCCTGGCTGTGATGCTGTGCCTGATGCTCCCCAGGACAGGGCTGGCCCTCCTGGCTACCAGGGCTCTGCTGACTCATGTTCAGCTTGCCATGGACCAGGAACCCCATGGCCCTTTCCCCTGCATTGTGAAAAAGTGAGAGGAAACAAAGGAAAAGGCTTTTTACCATGAGCATGCCTAACTATGCAAACATAAGGAGATGGCAAAAGTAGAATCATGTCCAGTTCCAAGCCTTGTCCAGTGGGACAGAAATCATCTATTTAGAGTGGCATGAAATATATGTTGCCCTAATCTCAGCATCACAAGAGCATTTCTCTCCACAGGATGACACTGTTCTGCATAGATACATCTTGGTTTAAAATGGAAACATTGGCCTGACCATATTAAAAAGCAACTCTAAAATGACATTTAACAGACGCTTTGGCACTCAAGTTATTGACAAGCTACAGAACAAATAACAAATTTATAAATAGAGACCCAGCATGGATACCCAGTATGGGTAAGGCATTTAGCTGTAGCTAGCAATAATTAAGGGTTTAAATAATGCAGTGACTTTGCAGTTACCCATTTCTAAACATTAGTCAACCAACTTGAGAAGATAAGACAAGTGTATAAAATAATCTCTGCAAGTAAAGAAAACCTTAATAGCACATAAAAAATAAAATTACAAAGGTACTTTATATTAAAAAACAAAACAAACTCTAATAAACATGGATCTAAGCTTCACCATTGTTGTTCAGTAATTATCTACTTAGGGTTGTTGCACATCCTTGGGTGCAAAAGGAACATGACTTGCAAAACACACACCAAGATGTCATTTATACTGCACCCCTTAAAGAGACTGCTGCTGTCTTGAAGGAGAACTTAGTGCCAAATAGAATTACTTGGGAATTGGCTCTGCCACAAAATCAACCCACAGACATAAATTGCATTTGATCAGATAAATGTATACTCTAGTTCTAAATCTAGTGAAGAAACAGATGCATAAAACTCAATGTTTTGAACCCTTCTAATGAAACATTATGGTTGATCATACCTAATGACTCTTGCATATTAAGTATAATCACTTAAACAGAATCAAATGTGGCTCCTGGGAGTAAATCAAGCCATACAAATTAAGTCACAAACAAAGAAAACAAACAAAATTCCAGAGAAGAGACTGAATTTTAATAGGCCCATATAGAAGGGGCTGCAGGTCCATGTTTTTTAGACAAGCTGTTAGTGTGAAACAGATTAATGGTATGTTAATTGCTTCAGGCAGAAGATTTTTAAGTAAGGGTTTTACTACTGCAACTTTTAACAAGCCAGCACTTAGAGGACAGAGAAGTAATTACAGTGTTTATAATAACTGAGTACAAGGATAGCAGGCATTCCTGAAGCAAACAGTTATAAGAGGATTCTTTTTGCATGACGCAATTAAATATATTTGCAAAACGACCCTCTAAACATAAGAAATTCATGGAACAACAGGAATTAAATGAAGAACTGGAATCTTTGGGGACCATGTCAAAGCAATGATCCCACACTGTGCTGAATGAAGATTGTGCATATGAGATCAGGGAGTGATGACCAAACTTGCACAGCAATTGCAAATTATTATCATTCAATATGGCAAAAGTATCTGCACCATATGCCCTATAAGTAAATAGTCTTTTCGTGCAGTGATACTGGAACCGGCAGACCTTCAGTTCCCAAATTTATATGTAAGTGCAACAGCACAGTGCTCCTTTCCTTCACCTCAGCTTTCCATCTAGATAAAGGTCAATACACTGCTGACCAGAAATAAGCAGCACTGAAGACCAAATTAAAGAATATAGAGGTTAAAACAAGGGTAAATTTATGTCTTTTAATGAGTGCCTGGAGCTGAGCACAAGCCTGCAGCTTCAAGCAATGTTTCTATTGTCATACTAAAGAGCAACTCCATTTTTGTTTTACCAGATGGATTCCTCCATCTAGGTGGGGTTTTTTTGGTTTTTTTTGTTCTCCATTATTTTATTTTCTAAACATCTCAAGGTTTCAATTGTATCTATCTACACAATGCTTGAGTGAGAGACATTCTTTTGCTAGCAACTGATTATTGCAATGCAGAGAGTCCTGGGAGGGAATAAACATTTTTCCCAGGCTAGTAACGCAGAGGAGCTGGGCTCAGACCTGCATACCCACTCTCAGGCTGCAGGAACACACTAATACTGCTGCACAGACAGCAGTATGGACAACACCTTTCCCTAGACTTATGTGGAAGTGGGAAGAGAGAGAGCACTTCCCAAAACAGTGGAAGACCTGAATTTAAACCACTTTCAGCTCAATCCCTATCTCACATTTTCTAGGGGTGAAAATAAATAAGTCTTCTTTCTCCAACAGGGAAAATTTAAGAGCCATAATTTCAAGAAAATGCTTTCAAGCTGTGAATGCTAGTCTTATAAACCTTGGTCCAAAGAAGTAATGAGGCTCTTTGGCAGAGGTGAAATTACAAACAAATCCTGTCTTCATGATTTCCAGCAGCAGATTGGGCACATCCCCAGTCAGCTGCGGTGAATACCATGCTGAATGTTTTTAAAATAAGGTAAGGCTGAGTTTCCCAGCACTGAACACTTTCTGTGCTTCTAGTTCAAACAAATTCAGATTAGACTTGCAAAACAGCTAAAGCATCCAAAATACAGGCTTGGTCTTTTCTGACTCTTTCCTGAGCATCTGTTCCTGGCCCCCACTGGAAGTCAGGTACCAGGCTACATGGGCAGATAACTATTGCTTGATTTAAGCCAAAGTAGAGCTTTATTACTGCAACTTGCAATGACTCAGCTTTAAAGCAGTCAAGATCCTCAGAAACTCTGGAGGCAAGTTATCTTGGTAGTGTCACATCTACACAGCCATGTTCTCTAGGGAGGCACCTGGCATTTGTTTGTTCCCAAATGATCATATGTCTGGACCATATCAATCAGCCCCATGTCTAAGCACCGTCAGCATCCACAAACCCCACGTTTCTGGCATACTTTCACAACCTGCACAGTTAGGTGAACTCCAGCTACACTTCCTCCCCTATGTGTCACCAACCCTCCCACTGAACGCAACTTCCCGCATCCCCTAAATGCAGTTTGAGAGGAATGAACATACGGCTCCCTGGGATACAGTGGGCATTTGAAGTGGAGTTCTTAATATTTTCTGTTAAATCCTCCCCCTTCCAGATTTAAATATATGTATGGTGACAATGGGGAGGTGGAAAAGAGTGAGAACAGGGAGAAGGGCTTTGCGTTTATGACTTTTCAACACTGGTGTTTGTGCACTTGCTGGGGAGGGACAGTTCCACCTTTGGGTATGCTAAAGAAGACAAAACAGCCTAGACTTCAGTACTTGTCAGAGCAGTAATAGAGCTATAAACTCTAAGTTATAAAGCCACGTGTCAGTACTCTGTCCTAATATTTAATTATTCCACAGAAGTGGGCAACATCCCAACAACAAAAAGCTAAGTAATACCTGCCAGCATAATTCTTAGTGCAGTCTTACAGGAGAGAAGAGAAACACTATCAGCTCCCCTTTGGTCAAGAAGGAAGCTGTACATGGATTTCCACATCCTGGGAAAATATCCTAACCAAATAGCTTCTTCATAAAGAAAAATATATCAGCAGCACCTTTATGCATGTTATGAGAGACATCTAGCTATGGCCTTATTTACAGAATAGAGATCATTGCTCTGAACTTTAATCAGGATAAGGTATCAACATCTTGATGATGCAGATTTTAAGGGAATGACACCTTGTCCCATATTTGGAATTCATTTTTTGTTAGTTTATAGTTGTATTCTGTGTTCTGTGGACTTTAATCCTGAACGACTGTTTCTGCCCATGCAGTGCCCCATACATATGGTTCATCACTGATATCTCCACATGGTGAGATACCTCAGACACTAGCTCCCAGTTCCCTTTCATTACTTAGTTTAAGTTCTCTTCTCAAACTTTACATACAGTCCTTCAGGAAGTACACAGAACAGTAAGAAATGAAAACCTGCAGTTCCCAACTCCTGAGTTAGTATTTTCATTAATACATAAATCTTGCAAAGTAGTCTCCAGAACTTTTTTTAATGTACTTGGAGATATATAGAGAGATATATAGTGCCCATGCTGTCAACACTAATTGCCTTTCAAAGTGCCTCAAGGATTTTTGTTTTGGAAACTAAAATATTTCATACCTCTAATTATAGCTCCTTTGAGAAGAGTCTAAGACAACTAAATATTTTCTATCCCAAAAGACAAGATTTTTTATTACAACCTAGCATTTATTGTTAATATATAACAATATAATATTGTTATATATTGTTATGTAAAGCATTGAGCTCTGGGATCCGTGTCATGAGAAAGATGTGGATCTGTTGGAGCAAGTCCAGAAGAGGCCAGGAAGATGATCAGAGGGCTGGAGCACCTCTCCTATGAAAACAGGTGAGAGAGTTTGGGTTGTGCAGCCCAGAGAAGAGAAGGTTCCGGAGAGACCTCATTGAGGACTTCCAGTACCTAAAGGGGCTACAAGAAATTTGGAGAGCGACTATTTACAAGAACACATAGTGATAGGAGAAGGGGTGATGGCTTTACATTGAGAGAGATTAGGTTTAGATTGAATATTACGAGGAAGTTCCTCACAATGAGGATGGTGAGACACTGGAACCCAGAGAAGCTGTGGTTGCCCCATCCCTGAGAGTGTTCAAGGCCAATTTGGAGGTGGCTTTGACAAACCTGGTCTACTGGAACATGTCCATGCCCATGACAGGGGGAACTGGCACTAGATAGCCTTTAAGGTCCCTTCCAACCCAAACCGTTCTGTGATGCTGCGTAATTCTGTGATGTGTTTAAGTGCTTTTTGGAACAGGACTGAATAAAACTTTATCCATGTCTACTGCTAATTGAACAAAACCTAATGGGTTCGAATTGCACTTAGAGAAACTCTAGTTTGTCATCAGGAAAAACTTTCCATCAGTGAGGAAAGAAGTTACCTGCAGAAATAGCTGACTCTCCACTGTGGGAGGTTTTACAGAACAGACTAGGCAAACATGACAGGAACATTTCAAATGCAGTTGATCTGCCCCAGGGCAAGAGAATGGACAACAGGGGTATTTTAGTTCTTCTTAAGAGTTATATTCTAGAGCTCCTACCTCATGATGAACATGTTGGACTTTTTCATTCCAACATGTCACACTCCCTGTTTTCTATCTGAATATATGAAACAAAAAAAAGCCTTTGTAAATAGAACCTAATCAGCATTTCTAGTGAATCTGAACGTGGCCCAAAAACCATTGCATTGATTCTGAAACTATCCACCGACTTAAGCTGATTCTGTCAAGTTGCATTTACAGGAGGGAAAGCAACATGGATAAATTCACCCAAAAAACACATTCATATAGGTCCTTCTTTCTTCCTTTTCACTAACACCCACCCACTTGAATTATTTTGGTCTATGATATTTACGGCTCTGCCAGATACATTGACACATATATTTAGTCTCTATACAGGGCGAAATGCAATAATAATGTGATGGTAAGTAATACTGCATTTTTCATCTGCAAACATTGAAGTCACTGTTTATTCAGACAACCAACAAAGCTGTTAATGATGGAGCAAAAAGCAAGGACGTGATGTTTAAATGCATAGTCCATACCTAAATATTTATCAGTTTCATGAGGACTGGGAGATCCTTCAGGATTAAAACCTAAACAGCACAGAATTTAGCTAGAAGCATGCAAGTAAAAAACAAAGCAAAGCAACAACCAAAAAAAAGTGTAGGAAAAAAACCCAAAACAGTAAGTATCACTAAAACCCCAACACATTTTGTTAATTCCACTATTTGTAGCCATGGGATGCTATGTAGAGGCATTCACGCTAAAAATTTGGATGCAACTGGTTCTGACCAGCTCACATAGTGTGAGGTCTTATGTTCCAGTGACTTTTCACTTGCTTTTACAAAGGCCATTCAAAATTACAGTCTCTGAGTCTGGGAGAGATCTCTCTTCTCAGGCACTCTCTGAGAATGATAGGCGATTATAGGATGGGTCATGACCCTTTCTCATCTATTTAAAGAGATGAAGATCCAGCCCCAATATGCTGTGAGATCTAGCACCAGTTTGCTAAAAACCACTCTAGTGATCACAGATGCAAGGTGGCAAATTTGTACAGTATTGCAAACAACCTAACACCTTTTCTCTTCCCTAAAAATCCACACTTCCAGAAAAGCAAGTACATAAATACAAAGGAGGGTTCACAGGATACCTGTCCTGGACATTAAAAGCAGCTTTCCTTTTTATCAACAATTAAGATTTGAAAATAAATACAGAAAAAGCACCAATTTATACAGAAAAAATAACATACAGACAGCCAAGGAAGATTTTGAGTGGAAGGCATGAGAGGAGGATGGACTGACTGGTTATCCTTGGGCTTAGAGTGCTGCATCCAACTCTGGAGACTTCAGTGCAGCAAGGACATTGACCTCCTGGAGCACATCCAGAGGAGGTCACAAAGATCCTCAGAGGGATGAAGCACCTCTCCTGTGAGGAAAGCTAGAGAACTGGGATTGCTCAGTGTGGAGAACAGAAGGCTTGGGGTGACCTAATTGCAGCCTTCNATTATGGCACCCTTCCAGCACATGGAAGGAGCCTACAAGAAAACTGGAGAGACACTTTTGACAAGGACATGTCGTGATAAAACAAGGGAATATGACTTTAAGCTGAAAGACAGGAAGTTTAGATGAGATATAAGGAAGAAATTCTTTACTGTGAGGGTGGTGAGGCACTGGCACAGTTGCCCAGAGAAGCTGAGGATGCCCCATCCCTGGAAGCATTCAAGGCCAAGTTGGATGGGGCTCCGAGCAACCTGCTCTAGTGGAAGGTGTCCCAGCCCAGGGAATTAGATTATCTTTAAGGTCCCTTCCAACAAAAGTCATTCCCTAAGTCTATGATTCTACGAAAGAAGGGAGACTTTTTCTTTCCAAATTTGGGACATGTAATTGAGGATGGAAAAGGAAATACAAAATAATCATTTCTCATGAGGAACGGACCAAGAATAATAATTTACAGGATATATTAAATTACTTGGTTATATTTTCATATGGTAATTTTTCATAGAAAGCAAAGGGCTATCTTGGATTTGTACAGCAGCTTGTACATCCAGCTTGCACTAATCAGTTCTGACTCTGATAGTATGCTGGGCTGTCATAAGGAAAAAACCAAAAGCCTACGCTTTACACTTCCAGTCTCTTTTGCCTGCATTGGACCCTTAAAATATATATGATTTTTAAAGGGACTAGACGTTTTGTTCTCCCATTACCCTGATGAAATTTATGGACAGACAGCAAAATTGAAAATGGTACCCTAGACTCTGATTGCCAGCACCTTGCCTTGAAAAGGCTATTTAAGTTTCTATGCTATAGTTTTCTATTGTTTTCCTTTAAAACAGAACATTTTTCTCATAAAATGAGAAAAGTTTAGAGCTGGCCCTGTATCTATTATCCTCAGCATAGAATTCAGAGTTCAAATTCCCATGTACAAGACCAGCAGCATACCTCTTAGATAGCAATGAGTTTAAGGAAGATGGGGTTGAGGGTCAAATACTTTGATGAGGCTGGAATAAAGAGAGAATGTGTCCACCGTCTTCATCAGATGCTCCAAGAGATAACAGAAATACACTTTTACCATTTTAAAGCATAAAGATCTGTGCTTAAAAAAAATTTTTAAAAAGACAGATATTAGCTGTCTGTGCCTTTGAACTGTGACTCAAATGTTAAATCATTCATGGGATCCTACATTAGTGTTAAGACTCATTTGATCTGATTTCACTCAAAATCAGAATGCTTGTTCTCATTAATTCTGCAAGCTTCTTTTGCTAATTAATTTTTACAATAAATTTATTCATTTCTTCAGAGAGTTTTGTTCTGGCCGCCTGAAGTTCTGATTTATCTTTTTAAACAATCACATCTAAAATGTCATGCAGAACTACAGTTTCTGTCTGAAATTTTTAAAAAGGAGGAAAGCTCTTAAAAATAGTCATGCCTATGGGAAAGCTCTTGCCAACAACTTTTAAAACTTGAAATGCCTTACTTACCATGACAACAATGAAAATTTTTATACACTTCCCTCCTCTTTGATGTTGGTCTGGAGATTTGCAGTTTGCAGTCCATGCCCACCCTATTTCTGTTTCACTGTTTAAGAACACAGCAATGCATTGCTTGCTTCTGGGGGATTTGTTTTCATCTTTGAAGTACAAATGTGGGTGGAGGCAAGTAGTTTAGATTGCTAATATAGTTAATAATAATCTAGAGGCTGGCAAAGGCAGATTAGAGCTGGGGATGACAAAGAAAGGTTTTGAATGCTTCCACTGCGTACAGGAGAAAAGCAAAGGTGTGTGACCTTCTTCTATGTAACTGTTCCTCATGCAGAGACTATTTTGGTCGATCTCTGTGAATTTGCACTGTGGAAAAGTTCAGCCCAATGTCACTTGCAGAAATGTGAAAAGTCATATTAAATTTTTCGTGTGGGACGTAATCACTGGAGTATTAATAACCTCAGTGGTTATCAGCAAGTAGAGAAGATATATTCTCTTTTGGGGGGTAATCACAGACACCAAGTATCAGATAAAGTACACCAAGGATGAGAAAATGAAAGTTTTCTACTTTCTCTTTGACAGATTGCAATTAAAGGATAAAGAAGTTTGCAACACAATCAAGGTCAGAGGGATAACATTATATGTGTATATATCCTCCACACCCTAATCTAATGGCTTAATTAACCCATCCTTTCAATCTTCTACACCATTGCATGGCTTTTCTCAGGTTTGAGACATCTCGCTCATTACATATATTTTAATTCTTAAATTACCTCCTGTTTTTTCTGCAGATTTTCATGGTCTGTAGCAGATGTTGTCTTCTCCCATTTCTCTGCAACTTGATTTGCTTCTTCTATTTTTTGCTCATAGCTTTTCTGGGAATTTAGCAGCGTCACTTCATAAAACTCTTGAATATCTGTTTGTAAAGAGGAGCAAGTAAAAGACATAATTCGCCATATTAGCCTTGACTCCCTGGTGTTTTCCTTAGATACATACTTACACATTGTCATCATAACAATAAACATGTACTACATTTTAAGTAGAAAGCACCAATACACAAGGACTTTTTTCTAAAATTTCTATGAGATTCTTGATTCATAGTCACAATTTAAAGAGGTCTTTAGAAAAAAATATAAAAATGTAAAGGAATAACATTATAAGAAGAGATTCAAAGAAAATGTTAGAGGCACACCTAAACAATATAGGCAGGACAGACCCTTTAACAGGGAGAAGTAAGTCACAGATCATTTTAGCCAGTAACCTAGAAATTTGCAAATGTAAAATACCTTAAGATAAACTTGTTGACACCCATCCAAGGTACCCGAATCACTCTCAGCCCTATCTTCAGGTACATTTGGCATTTTTTTCAAGTGCGGTGCACAACTTGAAGGAAGACTTTGTGGGTTTACCATTTCAGTCTGTTGCCATTCAGAAGTGGCTGGGTAATATTTGGTTTCAACTAAGAGTAACCAACAAGACAGGTCTTAAAATATCCTGGTTCAGATGTTTCTATCACATTTATTTCCATGGGGTATAATCAGATATACAAGATCAAGCAGTGAAAACAATTGTATTGAAACCTGTGCACATAATGACCTAGGGAGAGGGAGGAAAACATGTTCCCTTCCTTGGTCAAGAAATTTTTAGTCAGATAGTCACACACAAAAGGTGGCACATTGTCTAGTGGAGATAACTGACTTATCAAAGAACAAATAAACTTCACATTATTTGATTTAATAACAATTTCACCTCGATAAGAAAGACAGAGATTGCATCTACCTGGATACTTTAAGAC
>VZTT01023411.1:358-12102 GCA_013400855.1 Buphagus erythrorhynchus
AGGGGTGAGGGGGAGGGGGAGGGGAAAAGGGAAAGGAGGAGGGGGAGGGGGAAGGGGAAGGGAGAAGGGGAAGTGGAAACCAGCTCGGTGGTAGGGCTGTACAGGGAAAGCACAAGGCTGGGAATGGGACAGAGAAAACCAGAAAACACAGGGACAAGAAAAAGGAGAGAGGAACAGCAAGTGAGGGGAGAAAAGGGAGCAGGACAGAGATAAAGAACCTTAGAATCAGGTTTAGGCTGAAAAAGAACTTTGAGATCATCAAAGTCCAACCATTAACCCAGCCCTGCTAAGTCCAGCACTAAACCACTTCACTTGAATAGAGTGAAGAGGGGAAGTTAAGAGTAAGGCTAGTGAGAGTAAAGCCTGAAGAGCACAATAGAAATTTTTAAGTAGTGGTTTTAAGGGTGGGACAAGCTTTGGTGCTTTGTTTTGGGGTTTTTTTCCTTGAAATATATTAGATTATTTTTAACACTACACTTTAATATTAGATTTAGGAAGATCCAGGGGTTTGAAGCTGATTTTACTGCAGAATCTTGCTAAGCTCAGGCAAATGTGATGGAAGCTGATATTAGGCACAGGGAATATTTCAGGGTTAGTTCTTAGGAAAGTATGAATGTGTATTAACTTTATGACTACTGTTATAAGTAAAGTTACAGCTGAAGGAACTGAAAAAAGCAGCAGGATGAACAGAAATTAGGGCAGGTTGTTTCAAAGTCTGAAGAATTCATATTGCTAAACAAAATGAACAGATAACAAAATTATTTCTTTTGTCTTGGATTAGTTATGGTACAAAGGAAGATTGGGGTATTTGATTTTGTGGTTAATGTGTGTTTAAAGACAGTACCTATGTAAAAAAAAAAAAACAACCCTCTTATATTTAACCAATCTCAGGGTCTGTGAGGTCTGGGATGGACATTCTGAATCCAGCTATGCCAATGGACTATGCTGTTTCTCAGAACTGTTTTCATTACCATGCAGTAGGTTGCCTCCTTTGCTAGCAGGGTACAGCATATGTGAGCTTTCCTGGCAGACTTGGATGAGGGAGTGCTCCCATAAACTCCTCAGTCCCCAGGTCTGATGAGAGAAGCAACTTCTAGCAAGCACTGCTAGATATAATCTCCTAATATATAGGAGATATAATCTCCTAATGGCAAAGCAGGGCTCCTGAGAAAACAGCTATCCTGTAACTTAAATTGGAGAAGGAATTGTGTTCCTTGCTGCTTTCAAATTTAACTTTAGAAGGCAAAACTCAGAAGTTTGGCTCGGTTAAAATCTGTCGTGCTATTTCCTTTTCCTTTCTATTTTCTGAAGTTCATTAGAAGGGATCTTTCTTTCCTCATATTTATTTAGAGAAGCTCATCAAGTTTCTATAAAGGTATAATAGAATTGTGGCTACGTGTATCCTGTAAAATCAGAGAGCTGAGCTTTACCACCTGGGCTTCTTAGTAGAATAAGCAAATTAAAAATGTGAAAATACTCTGCAGGAGGAAAGCATGACATGAAACAAACATTTATTAAAAAGGACTGTACAGACAAATTAAACAGATCTCACACTGTTACTCCTATGAGGCACAGGAGTAAAATACTTAAAACACAGAAGCCAGTGAAAACACCAGATATTGCTAGAATACCTAAATACTAAAATGAAAATGTGTGCTGGAGGAATTAGAAAACTGTAAAATAAATGAATAAAGCACTTTTTATTTATTTAAAGTGCTAGTGAAGTCTAAATTTCTTGGATTGTATGCTATTTAAAGTAACACATCAATGCCTATTCCTTCAAATTTAGGTTATGTAAGTTGAAGCCACTGTCAGGTCCAGTCAGGGTCCTGTTCAGAAAGCTAAGGTTGAATTCAAGAAGTGCAAGTATTTAAATTTGCCTTACATTTTCTCTATAGATAATGCTGTCCTTGGCACTAAAGTTTGGACAACTGATTCACCCCAGCTTGGGTATGAAAATTTCTATAGTAAAGCATTTAGATACAGTGCAGCGTTTGCATCCTTTTACTGATGAGCTTAAGGTCGATGGCAAGGTGAAAGTCTTGGAATTTTATTTGGAGTTTTTTCTGGTTGGTTGCAGAACAACAGGACTACCCTTTGAGGCAAGTGATGAACCAGGAAAAGACCCTGGAAACCATCTGTACCAAGAGAATCCGAGAGCTATTTTGTTGTTACTTGGGTACTCTTTTAAAAAAAACAGAACATCAAAGACAGGGTTAAACCAGACTTCAGTAATATAAAAGTCTCCTAAGCTTTAAGGAGGGTCTCATTGTGTCTATTCAGACAATTTGACCCAAATATGAATAAATTTAAGCAAAGTGAAGAAGTATCCACAAAGACTTTAGATACAAAGGAAGAATCCATTGTTGCTCCATGAAGCAAAAATGCAGTAGACTTTTGTTAAGAACTGTACTTCAGACAGCTTCCTCTTCTGTCTGAACACCAAGAAATCAATATTTCATAATTATTCCTCCAGTCTCTTGAGAGAGTTGCCTGGGAGAAAAGAGCCTGGGGTTGTCACGAGAAGAGTTCTTCAATTAAACCTCCGTGATTATTCCGTGAGAGAGAAGAATACTCTTTCCTATGAAAGACACTGCTTCCCTCCCTGTACCCACCCCCATGCTACCCTAATACATAATACATATTTTATCTCCTTGAAATGGCTAGAATCATAGAATATCTCAAGTATGAAGGGAGCCATAAGGGTCATCAAGTCCAACTCCCTGCTCCTCACAGGACTGCCCAGCATTAAACTGTATGGCTAGGAGTGTCATCTGGGTGCTCCTCAAACCCTGACAGGCCTGGTGCCTCGGCCACTTCCCTGGGTCACTGGACCAGTGACCAACCATACTCTCAGAGAAGAACCTCTTGCTGGTGTCCAATCTGAACTTCCCTCAATGCAGCTTCATTCTATTTCCTCATATCCTGTTGCTGCTCATCAGAGGGTGATCAGCACCTCCTCTTCTGTTTCCCCCTCCAGGGAGCTGTAGGCTGTGATGAGGACACCCCTCAGCCCTCTTTTCTCCAAACTGAACAAGCCAAGTGTCCTCAGCTGCTCCTCAGAGGTCTTGTCCTTGAGACCTTTTGCAATCTTGGTCACACGCCTCCTCTAGAACACTGTAAGAGTCTGATGTCCTTGCACTGAGGCATCCCAAACTGCCCCCAGTGCTCAAGGCCTCTCCAGTGCAGTGTAGAGTGAGACAATCAGCTGGCAATGCTGTGCTTGCTGTACCCCAGGTTGTGGTTGGCCCTTTTGGCAGCCAGGGCACCCTGCTGATTTACCTCCAGTGACACTCACTCTGAGCAATGCATGCTATTCATATGGCAGAACTTTGTAAAGGATGTGAAAATTTGTAAATACTAATACAATTGATGCAAACACAGTATGTCATATTCACTTAAAAAAAAACAAACAAACAAACAAACAAACCCTAACCTTGCCTTATTCAAGAGCACATGAGACTAGTTTAAAAAAGTAAAAATACAAAACTGTTGTACTAAATTAGTAAATGGTGCATCCTTAAGTATACTTCAGTTAAGGGATCTCCCAAGAAAGAAAGAACCTGGCAAAGTAACAGTGAAGTGAGAACAACTATGACTAACCCTATCTATTTTAGAACTGTAAGCTGAAGTCTCTACAAATCAATCCTTCTATTCATATTACTTCATTGCAGACCATTCGCCCACTCCTTTGTCACTACTTCTCACATTTATGTACAACTACCATCAAAGTATGCTGCTCTCATGTATGCACTTTGAGAAATCCATGTGCTGTCTTTTAATTCTGCATTTTCCCTTCAACTCCATAGGAATTGCTCCGAACAGGGCACACAACACAGCATGTGACCACTCTGATATTTAAAACAGTAGAATCCAGTATTTGTGCTACAGAACATGCATAACACACTATTGCCATTTGGAGAATGGAGATTATTTTCCATTATTGCTATCTCAGAGACCAAATCCCTGTAATTCAGCTAGCAGAATCTGCACTTCATGTAATTTCAGAGGCAGGTGGTCCACATTCCATCTGCTGTTGACAGATGTTGATTTGACTATGTAACATTAAAATGGGGGAATATCTCCTGAACATGGCTTAAGTTTTAAGACTATATTCAGTAAATGATTTCTGTTCTTTGTGGCAGACGTAGGAAATTAATGGCAATGTATGTGATTTGGCCAGCAAAATTGCATCATGTGGATTTATTGCAGTTGACAGCATTTGGCAAAGGTCTTGGAGCAGAGACTTGGGGCTTCCCTGCTCTTCCTGTCTAACAAGCCAAATTCTCAATATAACCACTCTAACATAATAGTAGAGAGAAACCTGGGCTAAAGAGAGAACAATGTGAACAAGCAGTTTCTGCATCCTGGAGTTAGTGAAAATATTTAACACTTGAGATAAATTTAGGCAACAGAGGTGGTCACAAAGCTGGGATGAGAGATGAGAAAATTCCAAGTGCCAGTTCTGTAAATGGATCACTGCCATCCTCCCCATTGCAAGTACGGTTGTTATATTACATGAAACAAAGGGAAGACATACAGGAGTGATCTATTCCAGATGCTTTAGTGAGGATTCTTAAGGCACACAGGAAACAAGAAAACAAACTGACCTGAAGTAAAGCTTATTTGAAAATGACCTATTAAAAGACAAAAAAGTAGAAAGTTTTGGTTGAGGGTGGACGATGACACCAAAGCTTATTGGTTCTGGTGAAATACAGTTTTTAGTTGAACTGTTCCTCATGCATGTTCTTGAATTTCCCTATGCTCCAGTGGACGATATGTCTGCCAGATTTTGGCTGTAGAAACCAGAAACAGAATGGCTGATGTGTAGTCTCTGCACATAGAGATCTGGGATATACCATGCGTGTTTCCTAGAGAACCACAGTGTGTTGGTCAGCTATAGAGCCTAGGAAGACCACTAATACAGTTCACTTCAGCCTTGTTCTTAAGTCAATCAGTCTTTTGACTGCTGAAAATAATAACCTGTTAAGATGTTAAAGCATGAGAAATTACATCATTTTTAGAAATTCATATGCAGCCAGCACCTTTCCAAGTTTTAAGTCAAGTTTGAGGGAATGGTACAACCAACTTCAGGAAATCAAAACCCACGTGTGTCCTTAATGGATTGACTTTCTGGGTAACAATTCTCATTTCCCTGAACATTTCCTGTTTAAAAAGAGTTCCATTGGATACACAAACCTACCCAGTCTTACAAGATTGAAAAACAAATTGTTCTTCAGTGAAACAAACAGACAGTTTGCTATTTCAGAACTTCAAATAGTCTCCTTGTCATCAGGAGAAAACAGAATAATCTTTTAGTAACATCTATTTTTTAAAAAGAGAACATAAAAGCATTTGTGGTAATTACATTTGGTCAACAGAAATAGCCTGACGTTTAGGATACTTGCACAAAGAATTCCAGTTTGTCTAGGAGTAGAATGATGTAGAAAAGATGGAATAATTGAAATGTTAAACTGTAGCACCAGTAATATATACCTAATATACCTAAAACCAAATCCTAAAGACTGGAAGGAACTTAGAGCAGGAACATTGTGCTTACATTGCATTTAAATATAAAACAATGAGACAGTCATACTTGAGTCTGCAATTCAGTAAAGTCTGGGCAAATTTGCCTTCTACTGGAAGAGTACTGGGACAGGTCACACAGCTTGTCAGTCTTCTGGATTTCATTCATCCTGTTTTCTCTTGGGCTTTTTGGGATTCCGAGATCGGCTCTTTGCTTTGCAGAGGGGACATATGGGCGCATTCCGGTGGATTTGTTGGTGACACGACAAACATGCCTGAAATGCAATTGCAGCCTCTTGTTACAAACATCAGAGTGGGGTTGGTACAGGGGTTATTGAGTATCACACTCCAAGTTACAGTACAGACAAAAACAAGGCTCCTGCCTTCAAAGGCAAACTGCTGCTACATTCTATGCAATCTAGTATGTGGGTTGTAATTTCAGGCCAGCTGAAAAACAGGAGCATTTCACTGAATTAAAACTACATTTCCGCAGATGTGTGGTTCATACACGTATCAGTAACTTGAAATTCTATTTTGTGTTAAATGTTACAGTGATGTTTTCAAAGTGTTTACCTGCCTAATAGCTCACTGAGTCAGAGAAGTTACAGTGATGGCCAACTGCAATGTCACAGAATTGAAGGCAGGAGCAGGTGATTGGATGAATTCCACATATTTAATACAAGATACAGAACTCTGCCCTTTTGCTCCAGACTAAGCCCTTTAATTTATGTTTGACTGAAGCCTATTACTTGCAGAAAGGCTTTTCAATTGCCTAACTACAGATAGTAAGGGTATTACTTTGGGGTGTTCCTACATAATTTTGCCTTCTTAGTGACTCTTTGAAACCTGGGTGGGATGAATATCTCTACTTAACTCTTCTCTTTCAACTACATAGAAAACTATCACTTAAGTGCCTATGGTTATGTTACATTAATCCACATGTCACTCTTGAAGATCTCAAGTGCAGAAGCAATCACCTTTCCTGGTAATTTATACCATTGGTAATTTCCCTCATAAAATACGTGCATTTTTTTAAATATGACTCCATATAGCATTAACTAAGAGCCACTACTTTTTCTTTTGCCAAGATTTTTTTCTCCTTCTTACATACATCACTCCCATGTGAAACACAAGAGGAGTGGGAATTGCCTACATCTCTGCAGAGGGTTACTCTTAAGTCCTAAAAAATTCTTATCCTTAAACCTTGATGACTGGTGTTACTACTTTAGTCTACTGCTTGCTCTTGTTTCAAACCACTGCAAGGAAAATCAGAATCAGGACACATAATTTTTCCTTTTCGCAAACACTGATCACTTTCTAAACATAATGCATTCCAAATGACAAAAGAGAAAACCCAGCACATTCCATCTCCTGACCTTCATTGGAGGTGGCTGCTGTCTGAAAGTTGCTGTCTGTCTGGTATCTTGCTTCCTGGCCACTTGCAGCTGTTGAGCAGCTGCTGCAGCTGCAGCCAGAGACTCTGGGATGGGAGGCTCCTGTGGTTCTGTCTGCCATTCTGCTTTCTGCTTTTCAAAGTAGCTAGACAAAAGAATGACAAACAAAAAAATGTAACCACCTTCTGGAGTATTTAATTAGTCTGTAAAGGATATTTGGTGTTAAAATACAGTGGATCACATTTCTCTATCATGTTTCTCCACTAGAGTCAAACTGCCAAATTGCCTACACTTTGACTAGTTCATAAATAGAGTATGTAGTGTTTTCTTCTGCATTTCTACACTTCAGCCAGATTCTAGACTGGATATAAATCTAGTAAGATGAAAAATAGACAACGTGTAGAAGAAAAATAGACAACAGCTTCAGATGTACCTCTGTTAAACAGTTTTTTTCTATTTTATTCTGTTAAAATTATTAACTTTTGTACACAACACATTAATAAACACATTAATACATTCTTTGTAGTGTCAAGGTGTTTGGAATGTAAAATAACATTTCTATAGAAATACAAAGGAAATCTTGAAAACTGTGTGTGCCTGTGAAAACTAAGCTAATTGTGCTGGGCAATAAGAGAATATAAGCTTATTAAAACATCTCTTGCATTCAAAAATGATCTATTAAACAAAGGACACTGGTCTTCGAGTAGTAGCTAATTCTGTCACTCTCCCCTGCCTAGGTTATATGTAAAAATGAGACTGTGATTTACTATCCAAATCTACTCCACATCTCAGGGAACTTGTTGACAGTCACAGGTATTTGGCTAGAAGCCACTGCCAAGTGCAGGCAGCAAGAAGTAAAACTCTGACTAGCAGCAGCACAATGCAACTGAAGAATACTTGGTTTGTATCCCTCTCGTGTATTGCCTCCTACTATGGCCTGCTAAACAAGTAATTTTTGGGGAAAAAGAAAAAGATAGAAAAAGCAACATATAGTATAAAACCTAGAAGGCCAACCACGCTTGAATGTTTGCTTGTGGTATGTAGAGTTTGCAGCTTGAAATAACCTAAATTCAACTTGGAACAAATTCAGACTGAATATTATCAAATACATGCCCTCCAAATCCCTTTTTTGTTAACTTTTGTTTTTCATGCTTACCTCTTGGGTTGTTTTTTTTTCCACCTACCAACAAAATTAAAATGAGAAAGTGAGTAGCAGAATTGAAATAAAGCATGAAGCCACATAATGTTTGCTTTGGAGACTTACTCAAGGGACAGTTTCTCTTCCTCCTCACACAGGTCTGGCAGCCTCTGCAGCCCCAGAGTCATTCTCAAGGCATCTACGTGCTCCTTTAGGGGCTTGTACTCCTCGTGGAGCCTGCGAGTAGATTCCAAAAGCTTGTTAAGATCGTTCTCAGACTGCTTGATAGTGTTCTCCATCTGAAACAAGAGGTGGGGCATGTTTTTAAAGAACTGTTCCTCTCTGACTGAGCAACAGATTGTATCAGAAAGAAGAGATTTTTTCACTCAAGTTGGAAGAGATTTGAGACAATGTAATAGTAAAGCAAAGACTTAAGGTATTGGGAGGATGAAAAATGGGCAAAGAAGAAGCAACAGAAAGTGACATATGAGATGCATTTTAATTTTAAAAAGGTGCACTCAACCTATAGGACCTTCTGTACAACAGGAAAACCAGAGAGACAGGCTATGAATAAAGTTAGCAAGTTAGGAGCTATGGAAAACTCTCAAGAGACATTAAAAAAGAGCTTAAAGTAGCATAAACTAATTTTCTGTGTTTCTAAGATACCTGATGGCAGAAGTTAACAAACAAGCTAAGGAAAGGTTTCTGCTTCTCTTACTGCAGCAAGTGGGAAAAGCAGCAGAGAAAAAGACAATCTGACTGAAAAAAGAGAGGAGGATGAAACAGAGGCTGAGGTTATGGAGCTGGACAGGGGAGCAGACATTTGAAGTCATAAGTAAATGCAGCCTGCACATTCAGTACACAGCTCGGACTTCTTTACTTGTTGGAGCATTTTTCTTCCAGTGCCACACAGAGATACCTCCAGAGCTACAAACCCCATGTAAGTGCCCTAACATGACATAAAAAATGTATTTAAAAATATATTCCCTATTTAGCCCCTCTAATTGGCTAATCTTCCCTGTTTATAAATAGTTTTTTTCTCTTATTGGTATTAATTACTTTCAGGCAGGTGCTTCTTGATGTTTGGTGATCCCACTCAGTGATGAAGGTCAGCTCTTACCACGAACTTAACAAACATTATGTATTTTCTCAGAATCTCTTAGTCCCACCTAGCTGCCAGAGTTTCTGTTTCTGAGTGCTAAATGAGACAAGACTAACAGGAAGAACTGTTTTCTGTGGGACAGCTGGAGGGGTATCACTGTGGCTACTGGTAAAGTCATAGCTACAATAGGCTTGGTTATCTGTCCTCTTGGTGCAACAGCTTATTATGACAACATATCCTGCTCTACAAAGGGAAAAAAATTATCCTGAGGTAAATTTACTTTGCATTCTCTGTAGGACCCTAGGATGGTGCTGTAAAATAAAGTCCATTATTGAACTAGTGATGGTTCACTCATGCACAATTCCACAACCTGTGGAATGATTCATATCCAGCTGTGTTTTAGCCAGATTGTCTGAGCTGGGTTGTTGCATACCACATTAATGTCAGCATGGATCAGCCTCAGCTCCTCCACGTGGGCCATCTTCTCTTGCAGCAGCAGGTCCATTTCCTGTTTATATTCTTTCAGGTGCCTTTCCTCAGACTCCAGGGCTTCAAACTCTGCTTTCAGTCTTGCCTTTATTTTTTCCATCTGCAAAGTCTTATTCCTGAAAGCCAGTGATAATTAAAAAGAGAGACAACAGTAAGTCACTGAAACACATTTTTGTGAGGTGTCAGTTTATATGGGGTTAGATAGATGAAAGAAGGCAATAGCAGCAATAGACAAGAATGAGACTAAATGTGTCTGAGAGAAGGTGAGGTACAAGGAGGATACTGAATTCTAATGCCAGCTCTTTTGCTGAGCTTTTCAGTGGTAGGAGAATTCTTGTACTGAATTATGAAATTAATAGAATGTTGTCAGGTTTTAACAGAGAATGGCAGAAAGCAGGGTCAGTCACTTGGACAATTAATTATGGCTACATATTCCAAGTGTCATATCTAGTAATATGATGTGGTTTCCTCCCTCTCTCACTTCAGGAGTTTATAAAGCTGCTAGAGATAAAAACAAATCATAAATAACTTCTACAATATGTATTCAGAAGTGGGTGTCTGGGCAGAGTTAATACGAATAAAGGAGATTTTAAACAGAACAATTTAAAAAATTCCTGAATCCTCTCTTATATTTATGACATATGTCTGCATCTCTCATCAGTAAATCCACTGTCATTCTCTTTTATCTCCTCCCAGTCAGAACACTGAGTCTTTAGGTATTTACCTAATTTCATGACTGGGTTATTTCTGTGGAAGTATTTAATGCATATAAATAAGCATGTGCATACATGTTTGGATTGTGGGCATTCAGTGGATTTACTGAAAGCAGTACTCCCTTGACTACAAATTATATGTATTTATCTATAGATACAGATATGGATATAGATATCAGATTCCAGACTCAAAATCAGATTCCCATATCCCTTCAAAACCCAGCTAAGCTGCCTTTAATACATGATAGAGATCAACTACACAAATGCACAAGTTCTTTGATTTTTTTCTTGAATACTTTTTTCCCCTCTGTCTGTAGAACACATGGAATGCAGGTTAAAATAGTCTGCTAACTCTATCAAAGGTGAATCTGTAAACATACAGAAATCTTGTGTTTATTTTGAAGGAAATTCTTCATAGAATACAAGCTTCTTTTAAAAGATTTGGGAACGAATAAATAGGTTTATTTGATTTGATTTTGTTAAAGGTGACTCAAAATGGACATCAATGCTGCAAGTAGGACTGGCTTTTTGACACTGATTATTTTAAATTTAAAATAAATTCAAGCAACTTTTTTGATACTTCATTGTATACTAAAGCTAAACATCACCCTTGCTCTACCTTATGCCACAAAATAACAGCAAAAATCTGTCAAGTGCAGTTTATATATCACCTTTGAATATGTGATCAGAAAAGTGAATGCACTGTAAATTTCCAAATACAGGATACCACTCTCACTGAAAAAAAATAGTTTAAATTATGTGTTACAGTAATTGGACCACACTGTAGTAGGCCATATTTAGATCTGTTTTCTAAAGCAGAGCCTGTGTACCAATTGAGTAGAAAATCATTGTTCTTACACTGTCACATCTCTTTCTACAAATAGTTTGGGGACAGACTAATATTTTTGCTTGATCTTTGTTGATCTTTGTGGTATTGTGTGAAGAAGGCTGAGGCCCATACACTGCTGCCTGATTCACCTGCTCCACAGATAAAGTGTGCTTCTTAGAGATGCTGTAACCACCAGAAATCCCTGTGATCACCTGAAAACTGGGATTCCTCTCTCCTCTCTCTCTGATAGCTCCTCTCTGGCTGTCATGTCCCAAAACACTTCTCATCACTCTAGGGTTTCCCAGTCAGCATGCCTTCCACCTCCCAGCTGCATTCAGAATCACTGTCCTCTCTAATGTGTTTTGGCTTTTGGCTGCACCACTTCCAACTAAACAGACAGCTTAGGCCTAAACCTGAAAATCAGTGCCCTAAGCCAAGGAGTGGAAAAGCCCTACCTAAAGTTATGAACTGATGAGAGCACGTGCATATAAATAAGCATATGCATGTATGTTTGGATTGTGAACATACAATGGATTTACTGAAAGCAGTACTC
>VZTT01023412.1:12715-52036 GCA_013400855.1 Buphagus erythrorhynchus
GTGTCATTCTGAGAGAGGAATAATTATTGCAGTTTTATGAACTGTAAAGCTTTTGGGTTTGTTTTTGTCAGAGCCCTATTAGCTTTATCTACCCTGATTGTTAGGAAGCATGAGGAGGACTCATCAGTCTTGGAAAAATCTCACTCCTCGTGTATTTTTAAATCGTCTAAATAATATGAATTAAACCATTGCCACTTCATATACTAGAGACTTACAGCTGCCTTTGCCACTACTCTCTTTTGAACATCTGATGCAAAAGGGAAGAAGTCAAAAGTCATCAGCTTCACCATTTGCATTGTGTTCCAGCCCTCAAGTTTTTCTGTGTCTGAATTGCTGTTTAAGCTGCAGGACTGAATTCCTGATTACAGCAGTGCACCTTGTTGAAATTATATCCCAAAATTAGACTTTGCATACATTGTTCTAAAATTATTTAATATAAAGCTCAACCCAATAACGAGTGAGGGAGGTGTCAGTGCTTAGCAGCATTGGAGAATTGTATTCCTTAGTAACTAACTGGATAAATGGTGAGAAGCAGCATAAACACACCTGGACAAAATGCTTGCATACTTTTCTTTTACTTCTGATTTCTAACAACTTTATTGACTAAACATTCCTAAAAGTACTCAGTTTAGGTTTGAAAATGTCTTGGTAGAATTCAATAACTGGATTGCCACCTAACTCTGATTGTTGGGACTTTCTGTAAAGGTAGTTAAATTATCTGTTAGGTTGTGCATATTTCCTAGAAAGCTGCTGTGCCTTCTTACAGCTTTGCTGAACATTTGTTCTCCATTCTGCTTTTTTCCTTTTTAAGGGCTTGGGACCAGGCCAAAGAGCACAATTACGCTTACGTGGACCTTGATTTTTAAATGCATGCCTAACTAAGCAAGTAAGCAGTCCCATTAAAGTCAATGGGATTAGGTGCATACTTGGAGTTAAGTGCTTTGATGAATTGAAGCATTACTGACCGACTCAGTCTTGTAACACAAGTAAGCATTTCTAAGCACAGATATACTAATGAAAGTGCTTAACTAATGTATCTCACATGGATACAATCAGAAATACATATTTAATAGGGGAAAAAGTTACAGTAGATGAAAAAATAGTTGATGATACAAAATCTTCAAGGAATAGTGCCCATTGCTGTTGTACTGAAGCAGGAAGTCCAGCACATGCTGCATTTTTTGTTTATTTCGATGGGAAATAGTTGCAGCCAACCTAACACAGAGAGTTGTGGTGGCAGTAGTTTATCAAGTCTTGAACAGCATCATTCCAAAATCTGGCAATTACTCACATGGGACTTCTGGCTCTGTATTTTTACTGGATTACTTCGAACTAGCAATTTCCTTGAGTGATCTTACTTCCGAATGTAACATTTTCTCTGGCTTTTCAGTGGTTCCCAAGCAGAAATCTGTATTCAGGTAAACAAAGCAATGCTGTGACTGTTTTCCAACAAAAAGAGAATTCATACAAACTGTAAAGCAAATAAATCTGTTTCTGAACTGGAGCCTTTGAGAAAGATCTCACATCAGTATAGTGATCAGCATATCCTGTGACAGTGAGATGACATCATTAAGGCTATGTTCATTTGCAGTCAAACCCATGCTTGTATCTTTTTTGGACCAAGGCCTTGCATGCCAGTCAGCCTTCCCAGTTGTGGGAGCTGACCTTTGTCTGTTGGCTTTGAAATGGTGTCACTTGATTGCTCTGATTGTGCATGTGGCAGGGAAGCACCTGACTGCTTGGGAGGAGAAGGCCAAAAGCCATGACAGGACAAGGAAAACTGCTTTATCCCTGCAGCTTATTGCTTTCTGCTGCTCCCTAGGAATAAAGCAGGAGCACTGACCAGGGCCACAGGGAGGCCATGGGCAGATGAGGAAGGTACCCATTCTATCCAGGTTGGTCAAATAAGTCCCCAAGAAAAGGAGTAAGAGATGTTTCCATACTCAAATATTGTTCAGATCTTAACTCATATGAGCATTTTAAATCTTCAGTTTGCACTTGTGCACATACTGTGAAACCAGATGATCTTTTCTTAACCTTTGAAGACTTGGTTTTTCTGGAGACACTTTTCCCCCTCTAACAAGCCCATTTAAGTAACTGCACAAGTTTACAAGCAAAATCAAGGAACTTTGCAAAGCCCTAGAAGGTCTTTACTGGTCTCATGAGGGCAGTGGGCTCTAGTTTGAGAACATCTGCTGTACACAGTATCAGGTAGTATGTAATTGAATGCTTTTCAGATGCCAAACTGTCAAATTTCTTATTCCTGCTGTAACATAAAGTTGTAACTAACAAATAACAAGCTGAAATGGATGGAATGTTTTGATACTGTTTAATTGCTCTTTGCTGCTGTTTCTGACTGAATTTTTCCTTTAGGAAATAAACATTCCTTTAGGGAATAAACAGGTTTGTGGTAAGGCTTATAAGAACAAAGATGTGTTTTGAAATCACAAGGTTTCTCGTTTTCATATGTGTTTTCTTGTTTTGACTTGGGGACTTGAGAAGTTTGGGGAAATGCATAAATTTAAGTTTTGGGATTTAATAGTGAAACACATTAATTCTGTGTACAGCAAAGAATAAATCAGGTTTTACAAATTCTTAGATTGTGCTTCTATGAATTTGTGAAGTGTTAGAGGTATAAGTAAAAGAACATAGGCAGATTTTTTATCCCTTCACATACTCCCAACGTGATACTGCCAGTGGTAAATCTAAAACAGTGAGTTTTGCAAACGTACCTGAAAAAGTAGCATCTGGTTTCAGTGTTCTGATAGACCCAGGTTTTTTTTCTAGGTACTTTGTGTCATGTACTTGTGCTGCAAAACAAGTAGAGCAGACAAAATTAGGTCTGTAGGGGTTTTTTTACTTGTCTGAGACTAGAATGTGTAAACCACTCTTTTTCATTTTAAGCCTCTCTGTTTCCTTGCAGCTTTTTTTTTTAATTGCTATTTTGGGTTGTATTTCTGGTGATATTTTCATCACAATATAATTTATCTTGATAGTTTTGGCCCAATAGCTGAGTAATTTGATGTCAGGGTAGCTATTTGGTCTTTAAAAATGTCTCCTGTCTTAATATTCTGACTTCTGAGCTTTTCAGTAAATCAGATTTAGTAACTGCAGCCTTTTCTTTTGGACTGGCATATTTAGGATTCCTGCTGCATTATTCCTAATGATTTTGATGAAAATCCTGTGATCAGTCTGTTTGTTGAAATGAACTTTGGTTCAGAAACACTCTTGGATAAGTCTATTGCCTGTTGGTTGTAGCTGGTGTGGTGGAACCCACACAATGACATGCCTGGCTGCAATGACATTTTATAAAAATATTTTGATGTGCAAGAAGAGGGAGAACTGACAGTACTGTAAGAGTGGTAATCTTCATAATAACCTTCTGCTTTCAAAACCTCCAGAACTTAATGGATGGAATGAAAGCCAGAAGTCAGTGATACATGCACATTTGTTGAATTATTTTTCTTACACTAAGCATAGTCTTAGACTGTGATTTTGATGCAATATTGAGTGTATTTCCATGTCCTGATCCAGAAGGTGATGTGGTGTCTCTGCAGAGAGACATAATTCAGAAACTTTCTTTCCTGTATTTTTACTTTATTTTTTCCTTTTTTTTTTTGGGTTGTAGTCTCTTTTAAGATAATAGTTAAAGTTGCACCCCTGAGACTGAGGTATGCATATGACATCCAGTCAAAAAATTTTCAGCCAAAAGCCTCAGGCGCTCAATCTAGTTTGCTTTGAAGTAATCTTTTGCCATGCTCTTTGGCAGGCACATACAAGGTTTTTTGGCTCATGCTCCTTGCCATGCAGAAGCTTTGTAGCCACATGATGCTGATCCTGAGTGTGCCTGGTACTTTGTCTCAGAAAGGCATGTGGTTCCACTGTTAAATTTTACACCTTTCACCCTTGCTCTGTACAGGGAAATTTGACCTCTGGTGCGTTTGAAGGAGGACAGAGTGAGTTGCATCTGCTGCAGAGTATCTTGTAGGCATTTCTTTAGCAGTAACTGTATGGAAAAAATTGCAGAAGGTAGCATCTTTGGCTGTAAGGCAGCAGTATTCAGTGGAAAACTGTAAGCAGGAATCCTTGGATGTTGCTCCATGGTGTTTGTGTTGAGTGGGTGCACTGATTTATGCAAATCTTTTGTGGAAGTTTTTGCCAGTAAACCTCAGTTTTCACGTGGTGGACGATTATTTCAGCAGCTGTGCCTGGGGCTGTCATCTAGAGAATATTACGGTTCTGAAAACATTTTAACATGCCAGCCTTCTACTCAGGAGTAATTAATTTCTATAATAAGGTTTTAGAAGGCTTAGTTAGTAGTTTACAGTTTACAGTGTTCAGATTGGCTTTTTTGGAATCATATGAACCCCCCAGTGACTTGAGTCTCTGGTTAATTCCTTGGCATCGTTGCCAGTGAACCTTGTGTGGAGAAAGCTGACTCCTGGCCCAGGAGGGTTGTGTATCCCAGAGCTGGTACAGCTGCACAGAGCTCAGGTCGAGCAGTTCAGCAGGAGCAGCCCCCATCACTGTTTGCGGGGCTGGCTCAGACCCTCCAGGGGCTAACCTTACCCGAGAGGAGGAGGAGGAAATTGTGTTCTCCTCAGTTCTAAGAATGCTGTTAAGGAAAGCTATGCAACCTACTTGTAGGGTGGATATGTTGGAAAATAAAAACCCAGATATTTCTCAAACTTTTGACTCTATAGCATTTAGTGCATGCTTTTTTATGTTGAGGATTCTTGACAGTTTGGTTTTTGTTTTTTTTTCTTTGAAGATCTTTTTGAGGGACAAAGAAAGAATAAGAATTTGATTGCATACAAAATATAAAATGTCATCAAGAGTTAATTTTGAAAACAGTTGCAGACTTCCTGCACAAACTCTTTTTTCTTTATCCTATTGAGCATTTGTTTTTCAGTGCTATGCCAGCTGTAATAGCTCTGGGCATAACATGAGTAAAAAGTCAGATTTTTGGAGATGTTCCGTGTGGAACAATGGTGGAAGCCATTTGCCAGCACAGACCTGACTCAGTAATTGTTGGTTTAGCTTGGCACAGCTAAATTATGTTCTGTACTCGGAGCAGATCCCTTGAACGCCCCTCGGGGGTCTCTGCCTTGCACAGCAGCGTGTGTGCTGGTGAAGACTTTCAGCAGCCTGCCAGTTTGGGGTCCTGAAGTCACTGGTGCCTTGCTGAAAAAAAGTTACTCATTAATGCTTTGTTGGGATTTTGAAATACTCAGCTGAATTGCTTGAAAAGTAGTTTACATTTGTAATTTAATTTTTAAAATTTATTCTCAAAATAAAGAAGTGCTTACTCTCCAAAGAGTAGCACTCTGAAGCACACCAGAATTCTAATGCTGAATACAGGGAACAGTCATTTTTGAGAAAATAATGCTTTTAGACATGTTTTAGAGATGTTTTTACATTTTTGTTGCTTTATGGGGGAGATTTTCTCAAAGCAATGGGAAAGATGAACACAACAGATACACTGACTTGCACTAGGATCTTTGGTTCTTTTGCACTTCAGGTGCTTTTGAAAATTTCCCCAAGGGCAAGGTGGGTTCTTGACTAAATGGGTTTCATCAACTTTTCTTTGGATTTGCTAAGCATTAAATATTAATTATTAGAAGTTGAATGTGAAATTCAAGATGAAGTTTTGCTTTTGGAAATCTTTTGTAGCAGTGCCTTGTTTCATGAGCAGATCTTTTAGTGAATTGAAGAAACTCAAATCTCACAGGGTGAGCTCCACTTTTCTATTTGTCCTTATCTTTGATGTCAGTGGCAATCCCTTGAGGGTCGTGAAGGAAGCATTCTCAGGAGCTCTGTGGGTCAGAAGTGCATGTCCTGATTCTGATCACTGTCACTGACAGACATCTGCTCCCCTAAAGAGGAAGGGCATTTATATGAAAGTTGATGTATGTTTAGGAATGCCTTTTTTTGTACCCATTGCATCTGCAGTCTGTGTCTTACTGCACAAGGAAAATGTTATTGCCATCTACAGATTCTGTCAGGAAGGGAGTAAAAGTTCAGGAAAACAATGGAAAAACCGTATCATTTTTAATTACTTGATAAACTACAGATCAAAGCCATTGATGATTATAATGTTAATGGAATGTCATGGTTACAGTACTTGTGTCATTTACAGAGAGAGAAAACCTCTTTTAAAACTAAATAAAGAACCTTGTTTGGCCTTGTTTGTTTCTAGTTGGACAAGGGGCTACAGCCTGGTGCACAGTTTTTGTATTTGACATTCTTACTTGTTTAATAACTAATTAAGGTGTTCAGTTGAGTTTTGTAAGTATGTACTTTTATTGTTTTATGAAGGGTGGTTCTTAAATACCTTCTTTAATATTCCATTTTAATTTTTTTTGTTTTGCCCATTTGGCAAGCATTTTAAATCACGACCTGAATAATTTTATATAATCTCTCTCAATATATCCTGAGATAATCACTTCAAAAGTAATTACTCCTGGTGTCTTTGCTTGGATACAAAATGCTCATAGTATGCAACTAAATGGATGTTACATTCCTATTTTACAGGATATGCTGAGAAGAGGCACTTACCTATGAGTTCACACTAAAGCAGTGGGAGTCTATGTCTAACCCCTTTAGTTCCTGCACCTTTTTTCATCATCACACTTGTCTTCCAGTATCCCATCTCAGTTAATAATGAGTATTAGTCAGAGTCCTTCTCCTCCCACTTGATTCCCATCTTTTTATTATCAGCTTCTTCCATTCCATTATTGAGTCTGAGCTTTTGTTACTAACAAGTGTTACTCCTGTTGCAGTAGGTGTTCTCCAGCCTCTTCTTCCTCCTGACTCCTCATCACTGCAATGTCAAAAGTCCTCCAGGAATGTTTTTCATTTTAGCCAAGTGACCACACAGCTAGAAAAAAATCTGCACATGGAGTAAGAACATAGTGCAAAAAGAATATAATCCTTTGTTTTGCCATTTTTAATGGCCCTTTTCTGTGCACACTTAGGTTCAGCTGGAATGTTCATATTTGCAAACTTAGAAAGCAACTGCGCTGCCTTCTTGTCTTTCCACAATTCTAAGAAACCCTTTATTCACTGTTTCCTGCTTAGAGTCTCTTGTGTCAGGGGATGGGTAGTAGATACCTGCATGATCATGTTTTTATGTAGTAATACTGGTTAAACAGTTATTACTCTATAGATAGCTTCATGTCATATACAAAAAACATCATTGGGAATAATCTGTAAAATATCTTAAGCTAGCCTGGCTTTGGGAAGTCTAAAGCATTTGTTTTTTGATGGAGCAGTGAAAGGTGATTAGAGCACACCTAATTGAAATGCAAAATTTTTACTAGCTCATGACCAGCTCAGACAAACAGTAACTTTCCCAATATTTAAGAGTTCAATTAAAAATATTTTAAAATATCTAACATTTGTTGCATTCGTATAGTACTTAAATAAGCAGTAATGACATCAGATGTCAGCCTGAATTTATGACATTAATTGCTATTACAAGTTGCTCTCCTGCCATGTATATTTTCCATACTAATCCTGACTTCTGCTGGAAACTGAATGAAAGTATAGTTATCTGTTAAAACTGTATAGCCAAAAGCAGAAATCTGATTGGTATAAGACTATATTTTATAAGTATTAGCCCACAGCTTAGAAACAATGTGGTGAAAAGTCCAAGTTTTGAAAACATGGTGAGGAAGATGCTAATAAAAAAGTTTGTATTTGGTAGACCAATCAGGGTGGGTTAGAACAATAAAAAGTCATGTGCCTGAGTTAGCCAATTGCTCTCTCAGCCTGACAACATGAATGGCATCAGTGTATGGTTCTTAAACTTTAACAGCTGCTAAACTGTCACAGTGTTCTAATTCTCTTCATGGCTGAGCTCTTTGCTGCTTGATAAGTCAACTGAATTTAATCTTGCATGAAGTGAAGTATCTTAAATGTGCAGTGTTGTGCTCCTTCCATTAAATCAACAACTGCCCCAGTGTTGTGTGATACTGTGTAATCCTGTGGATTTCAGTTGAAAGGTTGCCTAGTTTTGCCTCTTTAGTCGATCAGAGTTTGATGTTTGTGCCAGATTTTGCTCTGTTTGTTGAATAAAAGAATGTAGAACTGAGGACAGGAAATTAATACAAATATCAAGACTACCAAGGAAAACAAAAAGTTATTAATGAATTCACATCAACTACTTAATTACCCATTAAAGTCATTGGCATAATTTTTCATACTGTATTAGTAGAAGCATATTCAATAGACATTCAGTGACATCTGTCTGAAACATGCCTTTCCTTTTTTCAGCTATTACAAAGAACATTCTGTTTAACTTTCCTTTTGGTTTGTTTGCATAGTGACAGCAGTCTAAAATAATTTCTAGCTTACTTGCATATGTATACTAAATTTCCCTAGTGTCACCAGCTATTTGATCACAGAATCATGGTAGCTGTCCTTGACAGATAGTTAATGCAGAAGGTTATGTCAAGCTGTGTAATGTGAATTTTAAATCAATCTCTTCAGTTTTCTTGGTTTGTATAGTACATGCTCTCAATATATACATTATTCTGCACATATAAACTGTCAGCTTCAAATGTTTGGAATCTGTATTAACTTCTGTGTAGGATTCAAAACATGCCTGCATAAGAAGAGAACTGGGGATCACCAAAACTGTTTTAGTGAAGAAGTTGCTAATAGTTTTCTAGAGAAGTGGTATATATTTTTTTCATATTGTTCTGAAAATCCTTGCAGAACTGTCATTATTGCAATTACCTGCAAATAATTACCTGCATGGCTGTCTAATAAGAAAACAGACACATGAGCAGTAAAGACCCGTGGAGGCTTTTCCATTACTTCCTTGGCAACAACTGCACAAAGACTGTGAAAGAGGGAAGCTGTCATTGTGTATGTGGGATCTGGGCACTTTTAAAACTTCTGCTTCTCATTTTTCTCTTCATTTAGGGATTGACCAGAAGGAATGCTGAATGTAAACCCACTGTAACTTTGGAAGTGATGATTGGAACTGCATCTTCAAATCAAACTATCACAGCCTAGTAGTTTTCTATCTATGTTAGATTTCTCTAAATTTCTCTAATTCTCTAAATTCACTAATATCTCCAAAATTGTGAAATTTGGTCTTCATTCAATGCTGGTCTTAAAATCCAAACTTGATTTTGAATTACGTTTGTATATGGCTGTCCATCTAGGAGCACAGACAGTTCATTTCACTTGTGCTTAGGTGTAAGAACCTAACTTTTCAGAGTCCCTGACCATTGCCATAAACACAAGATCCCCATTAGCCCTTCTCATATGGCACAATGAAGACAGGACAGAGGGAGCTTTACATGCTGTATAGCAACAGAACATGAAGCTTAACAGAATTGCTTCTCTGTACAACTGCAGTTCTTTCTTATTGAAAAGCTAATTTAAGACAAGCCTCATTTTCCAAATCCTCAAGTCAGAGGTTGAAGAGGCACATTTGTAAAGAGTTGTTTGCCTCTGGCTGAAAAAATACTAAAGGTAGCTGCAAAGAAAGATTGAACTTCTATAATACAGCAGTTTATAACAAGTATTAAAGCCCCTATGAGGAATAGTTTTATACTGTCTGATTGTCATGTCTGACATTTTTATTGCACAAGTGCTTAAGGTGCTGTACTTCTGCCAATGCACAAATTAATTCTTTCTAAATGTTTGCTAGAGGATATATGGTCAATGTCCTAGTAGTTCCTATGCTTTTACTGTAGAGTTTTGATCTTGATTTATGCAGTTCTATGGCTTAATTTCTAAAATATCAGAATTGTCCACTCAATTTGCTGTAAGATATTTTGGTTCTAATGGTGAAGCTGTGCATTTTACTCCAATGTGTGTTTCCAGGAATTTTGTCTTAGTTTGAATTCTTTAATAATCACTGCAGGCACACAAGCACACAGAATATTCAGTGTTCGCTAACTTTTCTTATATGAAATACTGATTGGAAAAAAAATGTGTAACATAAAGATCCTCACTTTCATGTCACATGGTAGCCAGACACAGCAGCTGAAACCCACATTTAGAAATGAAAACATTTTAATATAGTAAGAGTCGATAGACATGCATCAAAGTGAAATGTTATTTTTGTAGTGATCAGCAGGCTTCAGACCTCCCAAGCTAATCATAAACTTTCCAGGCCAATACAGCTGATTTGTTCTTTTATTGCCACTGGCCTCCAACTGCCTTTCCAAAGCATCACACTTGCTGCTAGCTAGAAAATTAGCAAAAGGCCTTCAATTTCTGCTTTTTTCTTTAATCCTGTTATGTGTGTGATACTTTGGTTTGTATATACAGTGTCTATGGGTTGTCTTAGATATATTCCTGAATAGAACTTGGATGAGCTACCCTCTCCTTCTCTCAGGTTATGTTGCCCTGGTTACAGCTACCATAGGTTCAGGCCTCAGCTCTCCCTCGTGCCCTTCTTTCTTCCTGGAAATGTTAACCTGGGAGAATTAAAAGGGGGGTTTATGTATTTGTCCAGGCTATCCAGATGTAGAACATTTTGCCCAGTGTTACAAAACAGTGAATTTCTACAAAGCTACACCAACCATTCTTAATTGTGTGGAAAAGGCACTTTGAGATGCAGAACAGGTATTCCAGAGGACAGCTTAAGATGATTAAGGTTGCCAGATTGCATCAAGTCAGTCTGGTCAGAGCTTCTTTGAATTGGCAGATGCTGTTTGTCAGTGTGTCAGCAGGCTGGAGTTGAACAAGATACAGACCCTAAAAGTGCTGGACATTTGCAGTTCTCTAAGAAAAAAAAGAAAGGCAGAATTGGAAATAGCACCAACCAAATGAAAGCCAGTCTGAATCTCTGTACAGGTTATGGTCACAGTTTGGCCCCTCTGCTGACAGAATATCAATTCCTGTGATGCTTTGGTAGCTGTATCTGTTACTGCTTACATGTTAAATGAAGCATCCCTGAGTATGCTTTCCTTTTGAAGCTTAAAGAAGCTTTTTATCATCATGATTTCATTTTTCTCTTCAGCATTCCCAAGGCTGATGTGTGAAATGAGCACGTTTTAATCAGTTAAAGAAGAGAGCTCTGTGTAGTGTGTGCCTATAAAATACTGCAGGTTCAAAGAGCAGATGAGTGTATAAGTTGGACTGAGGACCTTGACATGAATTATTAAAAGAAAGTGGAATTCATCACAGATAGAAGTGTAGAATTTTTATTTTCTCAAAAATACTTCTGAGTATCTGTTTAAGCACATACTTGAATGGAATTTTAGTTGTAAAAGGAAAAACTATCTACAAAGATGTACTGTAATATGATTTTAAAGATTTTGATTTGGCTGTGGTCTCTTTTCCAAATGGAGACAGAACCAGGTACATTTTTAAGACTTCATAGGCTGTTATATGAAATGATAGGGAACTAATCAAGAATCTTAAGATTGTGCCTGTAAAAGCATGTTACAGAAGATTGGAAAAATAAAATCAGTCTACTTCAGAAGTAGTGTGTTTATACTGCTGCTTTTGTATTGGATTTAATTGTGTGGAATAGGTGGGTTCACATGTTCAATATATTCCTGGGAATTTCTGTATTCCAGTGTCCCCACAGATGAAGCAAGTTCAGAGTAAACATTGTGTGATTGATGTGAGTAGTAATAGTGGTGGTAAACTGGGGTGTGTTAAGCCTGATTGAATTTATGGCAGAATGCAGAATTAGATGTAGAATTGTTGTGCGTTGCATAAAAAGTCTCCTCTAGAGCAAATTCATTAGAATTAATTTCATATAAAATTAAAAGTATGTATTTCTTAAGTGTAATTCCAATCCACTTTTCTGAACTCGAAAGTAATTCAAAAAGAACTTCCAGTTCAGAAACTTGTTGCAAATCTGCCAGTTATACACATACTGTACAAATTATGACCAAGATGGGTGCAGCATGCAATACATTCAAAGGTTTGACTCTTACAAAAATGTTCTCCATAGTCTTACTATAACCCATGTAAAAACAGAGCTGCCTTAAAATAATTTTTCAAAATTTCTCTGTTGTCAACTGATCACATCTGATAAACTAGTAACAGTCCTTATTGCAGACTGTTAGCTGTCTTTTTTCCTTGTGTTTTAGGAATGCCATTGATGAGTTTGACTTCAAATTCTTGTTTAAATGCAAGAAGAGATTTTGCTTTCAGCACTTTTTTCAGAATCACACTTCTGACACTTTTCTTTATCCCTTCAAGTGTAAGGTGCACCATCCTGTAACTGATCAAACTGTCCTGTTGGTTTTCAGTTTGGAAGACTAATGTTAAATTAAGCATAATGGGGATCTTTTTTGAATTAAAACCCTATATATTCTTCCAATTAAAACAATGTGTAAGACTACTCATAACATGAAGTTGCTTAGAGAAGGCATTTGTTAAGGTAGGGGTGTCTGTGTGTTGTTTTTCTTCAGCCATACAGTGGACAGTCCTTGCTTCCTACCATGTGTCTAATTAAATAGGTTTTTTAGTCTAGAGTTACCCTTTATGGTGCTGCTGTGAGATATTTGCTTGTATATTTCTGTAGGTTTGGTTTTTTTTCTTTTTTCATCTCATTTTTATGCAAAATGACCAGGTGACAACAGCAGACTTTCTCAATTTTAAAATTTGCTGGGAAAGCTGTATTTACTTTCAAATCTAAACCTATCCATCACTCTATGTTCCCATGTAAGTACAAGTTGTTTTTGTAATATGGCTATTGTGTGAAGGTGAAAACTAAGTACTGCTGTTGGATTCTCCACACGGGTCTCTGTTTTGAAAGCCCTGCTTGCCAAAGATGTTCTTGTACTTAAATAAGCCTTATGGGCAGGATAATATTGCAAGAGGAATGTGAAGGAGCATTAATATGGCTGAGTGAGGCCCTATATGTTTTCCTTTGAAATATCTTCCCTGCTTGCCAAACCGCCTTGGCAGGGAATAGCATGAAGCCTAGATGGGGAATTATGGATGTGTCCTATATTTTTCTCCACAATGAAAGGAATAGTCTGTGGCTCCTACACAGATGGAAAGGCAGTGATTGAAAGTGTTGGGGTGGTAGGACAGACATGCTGAAGGGTCTAATTGGTAATCTCCTAAAACACCCTTGGAAGCTGGTTATGCTCTGCCTACTAATACATGGAATAGGGATTTCTAGAAAACTTTTCTCTTCTTAAATATATTGTTCTTCTAGATATCGATATGAGAATATTTACTAAAACTAAGTGTAGTATCTGACTTTGAATCCTTCACAGTTAAAGTTTTAAAGAGGAAAGGAATAAGTCAAGTTTTTTTTCTAGAAAGAAAGGTTGCCAACTTGAAATCCAGTCTTTACTAAACACTTTCTTTAGTGTCTCTAGGTTGCAAAAAATCTTGATAAGTTATGACATATTACATGTCCTAAGAATGAGATTTTAAAAGCTTTTTAAAGATAAATGCCTGGTATTCTGTGGTAATACTTCATAATAAATATTTTCATTCAAAGAGTAGTGCTTGATTTAATTCTTTGTCTATTTTGGCTTTGGATGAGTGGTCATTAGGGTTCCATGGCAGATTGAATTTGTTTAGTGCCATTTACCACCACATTTTAGCGTGTATACTAAAGTATTGTCTTGATCCACTTGCACATGTGTTTAGGAATTTGAAACATTACATATTTTGTATGAATTAAGACTTCTGGTCTAGCATATTGTGCAGAATTTTGCACTGCAAATTTTTATCTATGAAATCTTTCATAAGAGAGAAGAATATTAGTTCTTTTCAGTTGAAAAAAAGACAAAAATCTGTGTGTCATATTAGAAAAATGAAAGAAATGGTTACTGAGATTGAAAGAGAAGCAGTTTCCAATCAACCCCACCTTTTCTGATTAAATATAAATTAACTAAGGCACTATAAAACAGCTACTTACTCTGCAAGCTTGAGAGGAAAAAAAATCATAGACCCAGCAGATCAAAACGTTATTCGGGTATTTGTGGTTAAGAACAGATGCTGAAAACCTTATCATTGCACTTTATTTGGTGTTTTCTTGGAAAGGGATACAATGACCATACTTAATTGTAAACTTGCTTCTAAAACAAGTAATGACAAATATGCAAACTTAAATAAAACTGCCAGTGTGGAAATGGTGGCTGGATTTGTCTGTTTAGTTGTCACTTGAGGAATTTGTGTGTGCCTTCATTGTCCAAGCAGCTGTCCAGCATCGTGGCAAAACCCAAAAAAACTACAAGTGGACAAAAAAGTAAAGATGAGATAAATAGTTTGGTTTTTTTTTTTTTCAAAATTCATAGTTTTGTCATTGTTTTGGATGCTTGCACGAATCCCTTGACAGAGTATCTAAACCAGCAGTGGTAAGTGGTTTGCAAAACACATGTGAAAAAGGCAAATCAAATATAAACCAGGTATGCTACCAATGGGCTGGCAGGGTTCTAACACTGGTACCCCAGGCAAATAAGTACCTGGTGAATTCTATGGCATTGAGCTAGCACATGGAGCTGTACCTAAAATACAAGTGATATATTCATTGAGAAATAGCTCATTGTGAGAAAGTTTTCCCTGAAACATTGTTGGAAAAGTATTTGAGACATGCTCCACACAAATATGAAATTATTATATTGAAGAGATTTGGAACTGTGCACGAAATCTTCCGAAGGAAATCTTCCTTCCACAATGAAGGAATTTTCTGTGGGTTTTATTCACTTGATTCTTGTTGGAATTCTGATTGTTTTCCAGCCATGTGATGGTGTTGGCTGCACAGATGTGCTTTTACAACCAGATTTCTCAAACAGTCTGGTTTTATGTCTCTCCACGGGCCTTTAAGATTAGAACTGGTATTATTGCTAGCTTTAACCCATGTAGACAGTCTGAGTATGGGGATAAAGTAATCAGCACCATTTGTGTCTTTCAAAATACACATAGAGAATGGTTCCTCACTTCCTTTGTTCTAGGTGACCTTTTAAGAAGTAATTTTTTTCTTAGTGTTCCTACTAGATTTATTTCTAGATTTATTTACACCTTGTTACCAGCAAACAGTATTTCCAGATTTTGTGCCATTGTGTAGTGATTTTGCACTGTAAAATTAAAACTGAAGGTTTTAATATATATATATATACTTGTTTTAATATAGCAAGGGTTAAGAATTATATATAACTGGTTACAAATAAACTGGCATGCTAAGTGACTTAGGAAAAGTTTTCAGAGTACCAAACAATTTCATGCAGTCATTTTGGGCTTAACTCTCCTCCTTATATAGTAGAGAAGTGTGCCTGAGTTTAGACAAGTTGTTTGTCTCATGAGAAAATTTGACAGTACTGAACTTGTTCCAGTTGTTGGATTCAAGAAGGGAAATTTCAAGTTAAATTATACTGGGTGTGCTCTGGGTACTCAGAGACTCATCAGCTGTTTATTCAAGTATTTATCAGTTTTGTGAGTTGCTAATCCAGTAGTAACTGAAATATTTGAGACACAAGAATGCATAATTATTTTAACATGCTCCTTATCTAGTTTGAGCTGCATATGAATTTTCAGAATTCATACACATGCTATGTAGCTCAAGATTTAACATAATCTGTAGCTATATGGTTCCAGTTTCCTGTGTAGCAGAAATCAGCCATGCAGAATTGGTCATTTTCTCTTCAGAAATGCTATGTGTACTTGAAAGACACCTAGAAAAATGGAATGAAGTCTTCTTTACCTGTGTGCTTCCCAAACTTTTAAGCATGTGGGACCACTGTCCAGACAGCTGGAAGACTCCACTGAAGGTTCACTTTGTTCTAATGGGTAGCATGTGTTTAATGGGATTACTTTAAAAACAAGTACATTTATAAGATAAACTATCCAAAAAATCTACTGTATAAACAATCAGATTCTCCAGAATTTTGTTTTTACCAAGGCAATAAAGATGCACAGTTTCTATTTATTTAGAAAGAATTTGTTCATTTTTATAGATCTGCAGAGAAAGAGAAGCCTTGTTCTAGCACTGCAGCTATGCTTCTAATTTGTACCTAATTTACACCAGCAGTGTAACTGATCTGCTGGTACTGTGTGTTTTTGACCTGGCATGGACCCCCAGTGATGAAAAATGAGCCTTTAGTCTACTAACAGGGTAGATTTTGACCTAGGCTGGTGTTAATTCTTTTAATTTGCAATGCATCAGAGACAGGCAGTATGCTGAGGTCAGACAGTCCTGTTGGTAGAGATGGTGAATTGGGAAGATGGAATCAAACAGAATATGGAGAGATTTTTGGGAAGGAATAACTGCATGTTTGACTCAGGAGTTTTGTAGCTAGATGGGAAAAGTTGAGATGTGCTTGCTGCCTAAAGCATAGGCTACAGTACTCTGAGATTAGTTCTCTCTGCTCACTTCAGGTAACTTGGGATGTGTAATGAAATTACTTTGGAAACCTTACTTCTCTTTCTTCCTGTATTTGGATTCTGGAGGAGTGTTTAATGCAGTGCATTTTGACCAGCATTGCAATTAAATCCCAAGTTTTCAATCAAACATATACATTTCCTTCGGCAACAAAACAACTATTTTCCTTTTCTTTTCCTGTCAGAAGACAGTGGAAGCTTGATATTCCTATAAAATATAAAAATTACAATTGAAATATGATAAAAGTCTTTTAAGATTTTTTCTATTCATCCTTTGGATCTTAATCTGATTCAGTACCTCTGTGACATCAGAGAACGGAGGTGCCTGTGCTGCAGGATTTGCCTCTGGTTCTCCAGCTGTATGACTCCTGCTGGGATGTTGACTTTGTTTTGTTCCATGAAATGCTGCTCTAGTCCTGTCTCCTAATTAGTTTGTGTGATATGTGCAGTACTGACTCCTTCTGAGGTTACCTCTATTTCAAGACTGTTTATCTGCTGCCAGATACAATCTTTTAACTTCTTCCTTTTGCTTGGTTGATTTCTACTCCTGCTGGCTCTCTGTACATGTAGGTAGAAAAGGGAATTTTGGCCTAGGCACAGATCTTCAGGGCTCTGATGAGTCTAATCAGCCTTAGTGGCTCTGACCAGCCTCACCCTGGTGCTCACCAAGGCTACCTTAGTAGCCACATTTAAATTCAACCCTGGGCCTCAAGTCCCGGCTTGAGCTGCCTTGGAGGCAGCCTCAGTGTGGCTCAGCCTGAGCCCTGTGTGTCCCTGGCCAGGACCCTGCTGCTCTGCACCCTGCTCCATGGACTGGTGACTTGGCTTGACCCTGGGCCTGCCTTGGCACTACAGATTTGTTTGGCCCTGGATCTGCCCTTCTCTGACTTGTGGTGGCAGTGGGATGCAGTCCTGGCCAGTGAAAGCACCTGCCTTGCTGTCCTTGTTGCAGCCTGACACCTGACTTCCCATCCCTTTAGGGAGCAGCTGTCACTGCTGTCAGTGCTCCCTGACAGTTTTTGAAGGTGGCTGATACTGTTTTATTGCTTTGATAATGTAGTAAGCATGAAAAATATCAGCCAGCAGAGCTTTGTCTTCATCTTTAGTTGGCAGGAGGTAATGCTCATTTCTTACAGAAATAGATTTTACCATAATGTTTTTTACACAGTTCTTATCTGCATATTGGCCTAGCATGTACTACACTTGATCCACTCTGGGGAAGGACTCACAATGATCTTCAAATTCTGCTTTCCTCAGTCTCAAAGAATATCACTATTGCTTTGAGACTTTTACCAATGTAGAAGATAACAAATCAGGGAGTGTATATGCAGGAAAACATGTTTTACCAGGGCTTCTTCCTCTGAAAGAATTTCAAAAATGTTTCCAAGCAAAACTGAAAATTAGTTTTACATTCACAATCCTACCTGGTTAGTTTTCTCTTGAAGACAGCTTGTTCCCATCATTTTATGATGGCATGTTTAAGGTAGCTGTCATTGGGACACTTGGGAAAATGGGTGTTACCACTAAAATCTAGTTACCAAGTTTTTTGTTTTGGACCTGAAGAAACTCTCCTTTATAATTCTGTTCTCATAGGAGGATTAATCGAGTAGCTTGTGGCCTATTGTGTTATGCCATTTGGTACTTATTTTTTTGTACTTCTCTGTTTATTTGCTTTTATAATGAAAACAAGTATACTTATATGATCCAGATCTTATTGTACCTTTAAATTACTTCTACATGTAGAATTAGAAGTATCAACCTTTACTCCTCATGAAGAAGTGGAAAATTTGAAAATACCCTGATTCAAACTCATATTTAGAATGTTCTACCTAGGAGGAGGCTTACTTTTCTCAGGAAATAGATCTGCATTATTTGTATAATTTACAATTAATTTGATGTAGTTACAGATTATTTAGAATTTTTCATGGGGATTTATTTTTTTTACGGACCAACAGACTTAGTCTCATTTCTCATTTTAGGTAAAGTATCCAAATACAGCAGTGGTACCAAGTATAGGTTTATTCCAGTTTTGTGGCAGTTGCGAAGGAACGGGTTCAAATATTTTAAAGGATAAGGTCTGCTTTTCCTTTGGGTCCTATTTTTAGTGGCTGCTCATTTGCCACACTTCAACAGGAAACACAGATCCAAATGCTTTATGTGAATCTTGGGTGATGAGAGGTAGTTTTCTAGAAATATATGTCTCTTTTTTCATGCCAATAGAAAAGGAGATTAAATAGGATCCATCAAAGAACTCTTTTCCTTTTGGTTTCACCACTCTTTCGTGTATAGGAAGAGGAAGAGGACAGCATGAATAATGTTGAAGAATATGTTATGAAAATACTTAAGAAAATAATATCAAAGTTTAAGTGTAAGGAGAACCAGAATATGGTTCTAAAAATCTTAATGCCTTATTATGAAAACAAAGACATTGATTAACAAATGCAGAAATAATTTTTTTTTATCACAAGATGAATGGTAGTCATAAAAATTAGAAATTCAAAGAATGGTGTCCACTTGCTCTGTAGTCAAAACGTAGTGTTGGTCAGAGGAAGGAATGCCTCATAAATGTCGTCTTATTCTCCTTGCACTATGCAACTACTGTCTGGGGAGGCAAAGAGGTGCTCTGAGAACTTGGGATATAAACCAGAATTCTATCATCAAAATACAGAAAACTGGAATATGGCCATGAAAAATACACATTCTAGCCCAGCCCTGGCCAGGTGATAACCAAAGGTGCTTTCCTCCATCTAGCACATCGTAATACCAGAAAGGGGAGAGGGATAATAGATTTAGTAGCAAAGAAAAGATTCAAGATGATAAATCAATTTGAGGTTAATATTCAGCTCTTTGAAGTTGGACCTTCTTAGCAAAGTCTGGCTTTGTAATCAAAAGTTTTAGCTTTAAGAAGTCAAGAGTAGGGAGAAGAGGAAGGAAATGCTCAGATTTCCTCTTCAGGGTTTGAGTGTAGTTTAAAAGCACTGCCAGTACTGTGGTAATAAGAGGAGAAAACGGGGTGGTCATGAGGGTAACTTGTTATTATGGAAGGAATTGACAGCTTCCACTGCTGTAACCTACACTGAGCTGACTTAACTATAGACCAATGTTTGAAACTTGCTTTGTGATGTTATTTTCACAGCATGTCATAATACCTTTTAAATGGTGTGTAATTTCTAAACTGATCTCTATTTTCTCACAAAAGAGAAAGAAAAAGATGAGAAATGGAGAAGTCAAACTTGGAGTGACTTTAGATGACAAGTGGAAAAATGAGAATTGTGCAGTTTAGAAAGGGAAATAAGCAGGAACAGAAGTTGAAAGTTAAGTTGGAAAGTAGAGAACCAATAAACGTATTAGGACACAAAGTGATTGTATGGAATAATTGATTACAAACTCTATAAAGAGCATTTTTGCACAGCATTTTGTCTTTTCCATAACAGTGGAATCAAAAAGTTATTAGACATATAGATGGAGAAGTAAATCTCTAGCTTCATTATGTAAGGTAGCAGCAGGAGACATGCTGCTCCATGCAATGGAGTATTCTGGTAGCCAAACAATATTTCAGTTTTAGGGACATAGCTATCCCCTGAAATGCTTCTTTGTACAAGATATTGTGTGAAGTCAACTGGTTTCCTAACAAAAAATTGAGCAAAAGGATACAAATAAAAGCTGTGAGTTACTTGGGAAAGTGTTAGTATTTCATATACTAAATGAAGTTAAAACTTCAACCAAGAAAGAATGCTGAGGTGCAGTGGAATATGTGTGAGGCTCTGGGACTTGTTTCCTCCAAGGTGCTCCCTTCCCAGGTCTCCATGTACTTAACCCTCAGGCTGCAATCATAGCTCACCCTTTGTCTTCCTCCCCAAGCTTCCTCCCAAACCCAGCCAAGTGGGTTTGGTTTTGTTGAATGGCATCTATAGAAGTCCAAGCACTCCTTGGTCCTTCTTGCACCTATTGTGATTTCCTCTGCTGAAATCCAGATTCAGTGTGATCATGGCTCTTCCAAAAGGACTGCAATAGCAAGAATTGCTTTGGCTGTAGAAGGCAGAGGATAGGAGAGAATCTCTTGTTCTCTTTCATCACCCTGTCTGCCAGTGAAATGCAGAAACCAGGGGAGTAGATGTATATGCCTTCACAGGGGTAAAGAAATCCCTCAGTGGTTCAGCTGTAGTATTTCCTGAATCCAAGAAGGTAGGGTAGGGAAAGGCATTTTTCTGTATCCGTCCTTCTCAAGTACACTGTTTTTTTTTCCAAGGAAAATGCATTATTTCTGCAGTCTAAATTACCTGTCTGCTCAGGTACACATAATGCGGAAGAGACTTCTTTATTTCAAGTGTTTAATTTAACACAAACATTATTTTAAAAATAAAATTTAAAGAAAATAACCTCATAGAAGAAATTTTGAGTAAAATGTTATGGCCAGTGTCTTTCAGTAGTTTAGGCTAAAGCCCAGTGGTAATTTATTCTAACCTTACTCCATCTGAATAATTAATTCAGAATGGAATGCTTCCTGGAAAAAATGAAATGAGGTAATGATTGGAAATGCCTATCTGACAGCTATAAATATGGCAGCCATCTTTACACATGACTTCACGAACATAAAAATTTTCTCCCTTTCTTCTTTTCTTTAAGTAACCTGTAGATCACCAAATGGAAAAAATGACCAATTAAAATAAAACCAAAGCACACTAGATTTTCCACTTGATCACGTAATTTGTACTGAATTTCTTGTAAATTCAGCCTTTTTCCTCCTCTGTTAAATTTTTACATGGAACATTGAAATAAAAACCTAACACCTTTTCTTAAATAGTGGTAGAATATGCAGTGTCTACTGCTTTTCCTGTTAGTGATTCCTAGAAGATGGTGTCAGTCCAAAGCAAATGAATGCTATTTTAAATACTTCTTTTAAGAAACAGCTAAAGGACTTGTTGGTTATGCTGTAGCAGCAAATTTGTTTTGACCTTCTTAAATAGTTCTTTGGTTCAGGTGTTTCAGCTGAGCAGATTCAGTGGCGTTGATGTTGCACCTGTAGTGACAAAACATGAATTAGAGTAATTAGTTTCACTTGTATGCAAAATGCACAGAAATTGTCATTGTCTTATTCTAAAGTAAGTCAGCCTGAAATATGTAGTAGTCATCCTCCATGTTATCTTGCTTTAAGAGTTTGAGTGTTAAGCTCTACAAACATTGAGGCTGTAGGAAGTAGAAAGGAAGTCTTTAAAAGCTTGTTTTGACTCGTATTTTGTCTATTATTACTTCTATATTAGAAATTTGGTCAACTTTCTAAGCTAATATACCTTTAGCAGAAGGCAGTAGCTGTGATACTTAACAAAGTTTGACAAACTCGTCCTCATTTGAAATTCAGGTGCAATTGCCTCAGGAGGAAGGTAGTAAGCAAACTTAATAAACTAACTGATATTTCGTAACCCTTTGAGACTGACAGCTAATTTTTTCACAGATAAATGTCAGTACTTTCTTAATAAGGACTGTACTATCCAAAGGTCTTTTTTTGTTCTGTGTATTTTTATTTCTGAGAATAAGAGATAGGAACTTTTCCCCAAAACATTTTGACGGCTTTTTCTGGTTTTGGTGGTTTTGTTTTTTTTGTTTTTTTTGTTTTAAATGATAATTTTGGATGTTCTATCTCAATTATATACCTAAAATAGGTATGCTAAAATGTTTGCTGTGTTTCTCAGTAAAAGCAAAGGTGTTTTTATGTTGAAATTAAAGACATCTTATTTCTTCCATTTTACTGTTGCAAGGTATTTTGGTTTCTTTATCTGCTACTGCACAGCTTCGTATCTGAAATAGCTCATCAGTCATAAACTGAACTTTTTCTGTTGCCCCAGTACTTTTGTAATCTCCAGTGTAGTGATTGTTGAGGTTTGCAGAGAAGTTCTGATCTTGGTTGCAGCAGTGCATGTTGGACATAGTGATAAGTTTCAAGTTGCTCTGTGCTGCAAAGAAAGGCTGTGCTTGTGCCTATGAACCAGCACAATTCCATCCAGGTCAGTGGGATAAAGCTTGAATGCACAGGAGCAGGTATGAACAGATCTCTTTCTTAACATGGAGAACAGAGCACCAGCTTTTGAAATTCAGGGAATTCTGCCTGTATTTTTCCTAGAGGAAAAATTAAATGCATATGGAAAGAATTAGTTATGTGACTTATTAAATGGGAATGTAGTACAGTTTTCTGTGCTCAGAAACTCATCCTAGTAATATTTTGTTAGAGTTCAGTAAGGTTGTTCATTATTTGCAGGAAATATACTGCTCTGTGGATCAGCAGAGAGGAGACTAAAATCACAGGTAGTCTTCATTGTCTTAAATTTGCTTTTCTGCCTGCCATTAAAGAGGAGAAGATTGGCAATGTTGAGCCTGTGCTATACATTTACTCAGAAAAACCAGTTCACTTTGTGAAGAGCAGCATAACAACAGTTTAATTTTATGGAAGCAGTAGTCAATCTACATGAAGAAGCTTTCATCACTGGAGCTTTTGTTACACACTGCAATCTGAAATGGTTCTTCTAAAACTTTTTCAAGCATTGAATCTATTTTCAAAGTATCATAGTTGCAGCTCTTCTGCTGGAAGTGTTTTGAACTCCAGTTTAGTTGGCAGTTTGCTCACTATCCTTTTTCCTTTTGTGGTACATCTAAATATTTCAAAAAAATATGGAAGGACGTACTGGCTTCCTGACAGGGTTTTGATGGAAAATTTCCTTAAGTTTATTTGACTTTTTAGTCTGAAGACTTTGCCATAGGCAACCAGTGTACGAAATACCTGTAATGGCAGCTCTGCTTTTAGCTGTCAGCACCAGAGTATAATCTGCAAACCTTCAGCTTGCCTTAAAAGGGGAGAAAATACCTCTTCACTGTAAGTCTTGAAGGGAGGTGTTGTATTTGTGAGAACAACATAGTAATGGAGAGTTCTCAATGATTTTTGTCAGAAAGTACCATTAAGGTTGCAGTGTCAAGTTTTCAGAAGCTGCAGATTTGGGCTGTCAGTCACCATTCTTAACAAGTCCCTAGCCGACTGTGATCATTCAGATCATTTGGAAGAACCACTCTTGAGGTCCATACTGGAACTCTCATCCTGGCTTCTTAAATGTTCTTAAGCTTGTACTGCTCCCTCAAGGGGATTCATGTGAAGAGGATTCTTCTGCCATTGAGACCCCCAGTCCTGCCTGGCCTGCACTGCAGGGCCTCCTCCCTGGCACACCCTCGCTGAGCACGGTGCTCGCAGGTACTGCAGTGCTGCCAGGAGCAGAGCACTGCAAGGCTGTGATCAAAAGGGCAAGAAAAGGTTGGCCCGTGGAAGGTGGTCTGCTGATTTGAAAGGTGAAAATGGGCAAGCTTTTCTGTAGGTGCTGAGCTAACACAGCATTGTGAGACAGGTAGGCAGGAGAAGGTCAGATCTTTATGGGCAATGGGAGGATTCTGTAAAAGGAAAGAGCTGAGTGGGAAGATGTACAGTGACAATGTAATTAAGAGAGGTCAGATTTTGCCTTGCTGGAGAACCAGATATCCAAATACCAATAGAACAGAATCTGGACTTTCAGCAGCAGTGTGAATGCTGATTTTCTGTACTGCTTTGGGAGTTTGACTGTATTTAATTGCAGTTCTCAGGAGGACTATTTTATCTTTCACCTCTCACAGGACAGGAAAAGAATGGTTGGTAAAGCTAGTTTAAAAATAGCCTGAGGAGTCTGACATACTCAGCTGTGTATACAAAGTTCACCAAATTACAAAAAGAAATATAATACTTAGTAATGGTGTTCTTCTCAATTTCACCAACATTTTTACTTCCTCACTCCTAAAATGTTGAGATATTTTCAAGTACCTGTATTGTAAGTTCATGCGGTTTACTGTCTGACATACGAGACCAGGTTATTCTTGGGTCATATTTTTGAGATTTCCCCTGGAACCATATGGATAAGAACTATGTATTTACATGAAAGATGAGAATATAGTGTGTTTTTTTGACTTCAGGAGTTGGAACTTTAAGGAAGGCTTGCACTTCTGCTTGCTTAGTCAAAGCAGGTTATTTGATGGGTTGGATTGTTATAAATCAAAATTTATTTTCTTCAGCTATAATATACAAATGAAAGAGAGACTACATCCATATCCTACTCCAGGATTATCCTAAAGGAAAGAGGTCCAATTCAGGAAGCAGTTGTGACATTCTAGAGAGCAAATGGGCACCCGGCTTCCCCTGGGCTGTTGCCCTGAGGCCATTGGCGAGAGGCAGCAGGATCAGCTCCTTCGGGTTGCAGGACTGTGCTTGTGTAGGGCTGACTGTAAAACCATAGGTTGCTTCCTGGTTAGATTTTAATTTATGATTTATGTATTATAAACTTGTTTATAAAAGGAGGTGCTGTACCTTTAAGTAGCACATGCCGTCTAACCATCAACAGGCATCTCTTGCAGCAGCTTTAGCCTGTTTCTCCAATCATGCCTGCCTAAGTCAATAACGCTTTGCCAAAGCTCCTCGTGCATTAAAGGTTACCCTTTAGCTTGTTCCATGAATCACAGCAGATGCTTAACTTGGCAGTGACCATTTCTGTCCCTCCCCTTCTTCGCTTCGTACTGACTGCAGCCCCCCAGCTCAGTGCTGGCCGAGCCCCCTCCCCCAGCAGGGAGAAGTCATTACATGAGGAGATCAACTTACCAGTTGTCTTCAGAGCAGTGGCTGAGAGCAAAGCTCCTGGTCGGACCGTGAGTGCGAGAGAAAGGGGGAGAGGGAGACAGACTCGTACCTACGAGAGCTCAGGGCTGTGATCCTGAGACACAAGTGCATCTGCTAGCTGTTAGTACTTGGCAGAGGGTTTACTCCTCCAGGGTAGCTCTAACTTTGGGTAATAATGTTTGTCAGCTACCTGATACTAACGTTGCTCTGCTTTCAAACAGCAGTGTTAGCAAGACCTGGGGGTGAGGTAAGCAAAGTACAATGTCTTGTCAAAAACCGTCTTGTCACAGTTGCATTTTCTTCATATCTGTTAAGATGGACTGTGAATGATTTTTATGCTATTAGATATTTTATAATTGTGCTTGTGTTGTGTAAAAAGCCTTTGCTTTGGTTTAATTTTGGGGGCTTGTTTTGTTCGGGGATTTTTGTTTGCTTTTTTGCTTTGGGTCTGTTTGGTTTGGGTTTTTTTTCCTTTGCAAAAGCCAAAAGGTACTAAAGGAGAATAGTTTGAAACTTAACTTCTCTGTATTTGATATCCAATACGCTTTCTGTGAGAGATGACTAGTTTGTGAATTTTTCTTTACTAACATGCAGAGAAATGTGATACTCTGCAGCAGTAGATGGTAGTGTTTTGTTCATATTTTCTGCAAAAAAATGTGCGCCAGTGAAAAACTTTTTTCACAGGATACATTTTGGGGATGTGAGCATGTAAAAACTCCAGGCTTCATTACTTTAATAACATTCTTTTTGTGCAAATAAATGTAATGTTTAGTCTGGGGCAGGGCAGAAAGAACTTGATTTTTAAAAAACTGTATATCATGTAATTAAATAGGGACTTTATGCATTCCTAATATTCCTAATTCCAAAATCTTGAATGGTGGAATAGAACAGCTCTTTATATGCTTTTAAAAGTTGCTGCTTGATTTATGAAGAGCCATTTTCCAGATTTTTGTTCTCATCAGAGCAGTTTGTCATCACGTACTTATTTCATACCAAAGAAATTTTCTGCTACTCTTTTGCCATTTGGGAAATAATTCAGCAGGCGTGGTACTATTAGATATAAAATATTCCATCTAATGAAATTACTTGCAGAAAACACGTTTGGTACTCATTCTTCCTTGCTCTACCTGAAATGGGATGTGTAGCTGTGCATTTTAAACGAATCATTGGATGATTTTGTTCCATAAATATGCCTTCCTTAAGTAAAGCTTTTGAAAACAGTGATTCTGCTTTAAAGCTTTGTCTTTTGTTAGTGCTGTCATAACTTAATAGTAGCCTAATGCAGGCCAGATCAATTACTTTCCTGGTAAAGGTGGAAGTGAACTGGGAAAAACACCTTGCTCAACAGTGTGTGGTTGGCACTCTCTGTAGCTCACATGTCTAGAAATAAACTTTATTTTGCTTTCAGGATGTTTTCATATGAGAATCTGTGACAGCTTTGATTCTTGAAAATGTCTCTTCATGAAATCTTGTGCTGCCTTTGATCTAGTTAAAGCAGTGAAAAGCTTTCAGCAGAGTCTTAACAAATTTAAATGGTCTGATTATGAGAGCAACTGGAAACTGATCATTGCCCTCTAGTTGTCACAGAAGTTTTTAACTTCCTAGTTGATTGTTATGGAACACAGAAAATGATAGATGGACTCACCTTGTTCAGACTGAGGGACCTTAAAATCTGTGGTGGCTCATATGGAAAATATTTCTGTCACCACTGCATGCACATGTGGTCTTCAGAGATCCATATAAAGAGCAAATCTAGAGCAGCAGCAGTGTTGCCTGCCAATTATCCTCGTTAGCAAGTAAAATAAAAGCAATGCTATGTTCTTACCTGGAAATTAATTTCTGCTGTAAAAGTGCAATGTGGAATGTTTTAGCACTGTGATCCATATGCCAAGTACTTCAAACTGGACTGTTTTTCTTAGTTTTTCAGCTAATACAGCAGACAGAATATAAAAAATTGGCCTGTTGCTTTATCAATTAATTTTAGGTTGTAGATTTTAGTGTAGGTAGTGAGAAATTTTATGCTTTATTAAGTTCATATGCCTAATTTTGCAAATTCATAATAAAAAATATACTGTGTCTACTGTTATTAATATAATATTTCTTGGTCCTGTATTGTAAGAGACCACCCGATAATCTTGTGCATTTCCCTACCCCAGCTGCAGAACCTTGGCTACATAAATATTATTTCTCTAGGAAATTACTCAGTAAAGATTTTTCCTGTGGTTGACAGTGAAGACAGAGAAAATAAGTGAAGCCATTTTTTAAAGGAACCTGAATTGTCATTTTGTGCTCCTTTGAACTGTTTTGTATACCTCTCTAAATATTTTAATTGATTTATAGGTATGTATTTTTAAAAGTTCTGCTCATAAAAGTGTGAATTTCTGATGGATTATGAAAGTCAATGGGAAGTCGCTTTTCTTGCCAATTTGTTTTGTCTGTATTTTAATGCTGCAGAATTTAACTATTCAAGAAAAGAAAATAACAAAAATTCAAGGGTTTTTTTCCCCCCATATAATTCTTAAGGAACCCCTAACACTTGTTCTAATGTGTGTATGATTATGTTCTGCTTTTCATTTGTTGTTTATTTAAGGCATGACTTGGCATGAAGTCAGTGAAACTGCATTGCATCACTCTTCCATACGGGAGGGAAGTAAGGTTGTATAGATTTGCAACTTGCACCACATTTGTGTGGCCGAGCCCAAAGCTTGTCTGTGCTTCTCAGAAAATCACCACATTGAACTCTTAGCAAAACAATGCCTAATCAAGGCTTCCTCCTTCTCACTTCTTTAACCTGGTGGTTTGGAATCAGCTCTGCCATGAAAATCGTTGGTTTGACTAGATTGGGCTTGAGAAATCTTTGAGCAAGTAGGGAGTTTTCCTGAGGAATAGCTCATCTCTGTATTTTCAGGTATTCCTAAGTCTGTCATTATTCTTCACTCACAAGCAGGTAGCCTTTTAAACTCTGTTTTCTCAGTGTACTTGTCAGATATTTGCATTTGAGAATTTCACATGCCTTGGGATATTAGTTGATTCAACTGAATTTTCCCATTTTAGTAACTTCTTTAATCCCATACAAATTGACAATAAATCAGTGCTGTCAGCCTTATTTCCCTCAGTACAGCTGTCAGTGAAGCTGTGCAAATGTTCTAAGTCACCAGCCCGGCCTTCTCAGCAATAAAGCAAAACCATATTGTACCATTCTGAGTTTGGTTTGAATTGTTTTCTATTAGTGTTTAAAAAAATTAATCCTAGCTGACAAAATGTGTGGACAATGGGAAGGATGCCTCACATATAACTTCTATGTTGATTTGATCTGTATTTTAATGTGATAAGTAATCATCATCTGACTAATCAAAATACATTATATATGACAACACAGAACTTTCAGCATGTTTAAGTGAACATAACAGGTTTTAAGATACCTAATTGCTTTCAGTTCCTGAGTATTAGTAGTTCAGATAACAGCATGTTTTGCCACATTAATCAAGCTGTTTATAGAAGCAAGTTTTGTTTAAATATGTAGATACTGTTTAGCTTATGAGTATTGAATACTAGATGCTGTTCAGATTGCTTCATAAAGTAGTTCAACATGAAGTGTAGAAGATCCTAAACAGTGTCCTCAAGAGTTGTTTTAATATATTTTTATTATAAATAAATTTCACAGATGTGAAATATTTCCCTTTGGAATTCGGACATAAAGAGGGTGAAAAAGTCACGCTCCGCCCGCTAAAATGAGTGGAGGGAGCCTGAGCAACTCTGAGTGAGATTCTTGGTGTGCTGCAGACACTGCTGGTTCTCTTCTGTGGCTTATGGGCCAGCAAAAGGAGCAGTTGTTCTACACTGTGTCCCAAGTTGCAAGACCAGAATAAATACACAGGAGTGCAGAGGGACCTGATTGTCACGAGCTCCTTCATTTCCACCCCCACACTGCTTGGCCTCTGTGCAGTGTGTAGCTTGTTCACAGGAACCAGAGGGGCAAAGCGAACTTGTCAGCATTTTAAAGGATCATTCAACAGGGTCAGGTGTCACAATCCCAACTGCACAAATGTAACCCATTGCAAGAAACAACTCAGTGTTCATCCCAGTGTTGTTTCTTATTTCCGTGTAGTATAATATGAATGGAGCTCTCCCTTGCTGATCTTGCTCAAGCAAGAAGGAAGAATACAAAAAAAAAAAACCCACAAAAGACCCCAAACACCTTGAGGTCATGGCCCCTTTGACACTGTTATCTTGTCAAGGAGGAGCTCTCTTTCCTGAGTAAAATTTCTGACCTTACTCAGTGGAATCCTCCAGTGTTCTGTGGTCAGACCTGCTGCACATGTGGATGTTGGTGTGTGTACTTGTGAAGAGGCAGGGAGACAACTCCGCAGCAGGTCACATCTGCAGCACCTAATGTGATTTTGGCTGTTTCTGTGAATGGGCAGCATGGAGAACAAACATGGCAGTGCTTATGCTACATGGCTTTGGTGGTTTTCATTTATTGCATTCAGCTGTACATTACCAGCCATACTGGACTGGCCATAATTACTGTTGTATCTGTGGATTTTGTCATCTTCATTTTTTTTATCCTTATGATAGTCCTGTGAGGCTGTGCTGTTATACAGCTGTTACTTATAAATTCCTCATTCACACAGGTAAAATACAATTCTGAGGCTCAAAACATTATCAGTAAGAACAACTTTTACATATGCTTGAAAAAACAGCCTTTCTAGCACATGAATGCTTTTATGTGTCAAAGAAGCTCTGTATAGCCAGAAGATGAACTAGTTAAGGTGTGTCTGCTCAGTCACCAGGGTCGAGTTTAGCTGATGCCACAGCTTTAATCATGGGCAGGGAGCTCATGATACAGCCCAATAAAACAAGCATTTCCATCTCTGACTTCCACAGGAGCAGCATGTAAGAAAACATCATTTCTCCCACTGACACACGGACAAAAATAATTCCTCATCTCTGTACCTGAGTGTTTCCATCTGCAGGCCAAGGTTAACAGGGTTTCCATTGATTCTCCTGAGAAACTGATATGTCACCTTGACTGTTACTTTCCCATAAAACATCACCCTTAACCTTTCTGTTTATGAAGCATGAGAATGTTTGAGAACATTCGTGGACTGGTAACTAAGGAGAGATTGAACCATTTATTTATTTAGCATATATAAAAGAAAGTCATTTGGATTTACTTTAAAATTACCTGATTAGAGAAGAGATGGTAATTTACATATGGCAGTAACTGCTGACATCACCAGTAAAACATCTGAAAGTGAGACATAAAATAGATGAAAAATAATCCTGTCAAGTAAATATCCACAGCCTTGGCCAAATTATAAGAATATGCTCTACGTGTTGGTGTAAGTACCACAGTACACGTTTATTTGACCTCTGACATTCTTGCCTCACTCCCCAGCTTTATTGTCTGTCTCAACTGCAATATGAGTAGTACAACCCTGGTTTGCTTTGAAAACTCAGGTGTAAACTTGGTGTAGTAGGATGTTCAGTTTAGAGTTAATTACATTCTAGCAAAATGACTTAAACTGTGTTCTTTTACCCTATGTGATTAGGGGGAATAAATGTTCTTCCAATTTTATTCTCAGGATTTCCGTATTGCATTAATTCTTCCTGTATGCTGTATTTGTGCCTATTCTTGTGGGAAAGACAGGACAGCAGTCCCAGCAGAGTGGTGTGCACTGACCAAAGTCTGCAAGGATACTTACCTGATAGTTCTCTAGATCCAAAGTCTTTTGGCTTTGGGGTCTGGTTCAGGCTGTGCTGAGCGTCTTGCTCCATGCCATAAACATTTAAAAGATGGATTGAAGGCTACAGTAATTCCCACAGTAATTATAGCATCATGCTCAGTCCTAGCATAGTTAAGCTAAATTCATTAAGTCATTACCAAAGAAATGGTTACGTGTGATGGATGAGCTAATTTGTTTCTGAGACGTGGTTCATAGACCATTTTCTGAAAAGTTGTTCCAGAAACTTGTTGGATTACTTGTTAGATAGACATATGTTTAAATGAATTTATCATTAATTTTACACCTGGAAATACTATTTTCCCTAGAAACTAAGAGTTTACAGAAACTTTCCTAATCATATTTCATTATCAGTATCCATTCTTTTGATTTGCTTAATATTTTTTTCACTTTTGCTTTATGAATAATTCTTTTAAAATTGAATTCTAATGAATGTATTTTTATGACTGTAATATAAATGCTTTTTCTTCTGGCACAGTGAGTTTTACTCTTTTTCTGAGGATTTTAATATTTGTTCCAAACATGCTAAGCATATAAATGGAGCAATGAATTTAGAAGGCAGGTAGTTTATTAGGATATATTGTAAGGTAGTCACAAACAACAGAAAAGGAGGAAATAAATATATAGTAAGTTAAATAAGTCACTCTAATTGTTTTGTGAATCATAACAGTCATTGTATAAATAGGTTTTTCTTCTAAAGACTCCCTTGGTTTTCCTATCTCTTTATGGCAATTTTATAAGGCTCTGAATTTTTAAGTGCTCTGATGTATAATAGGGCACAGGAATGTGTTCCAAGACTCATAAAATCTTTAATTAAAAGAATGGAAATTCTTGTAAACTCCTGGTGGTTGCCTTTAAGTGATATCACTTCTTAAAACACGTTCCACTCCCCCCAGCCTGTGAGAGTATCTTGCATTTTGTTACAGCATTGTTAGGTTCTGCCTGTGAATGATGTACCCATTTTAGGGAAATAAGTTGATTATTGGAATTCCCTGGCCTTTCTGGAAGGGGGACCTGGCACACAAAAGAGACTCTGCTGGGTTACTAAACAAATGCTTTGCTGTAAAAAGTAAAAATGAAATTTCACTACCAGCTTTCCTGGAGGTGCACTGCTGTAGGTGGGTTACTGGCAGTGCTCACTGAGCTGTTGCTCAGAGCCTCTGAGTCAGTGTTGGGGGCAATTGTGCAGCCATCAGGAACATAAAGCAAATTTTCAATGCATGGTGGAAAGACAGTGGGCAGAAGGGGAGTGGTCTGTGTCACATATCCCTGTCCTTACTTGATCTGTGGCTTTCTCCTTTTTTCCTTCAGTATCCCTTGCTGTTCATGGCAGCCAAAAGGACAGCAGCAGGGATCAATCACCATCATTCACTGGTGTGTAAGGACCCAAGGGCACCAACACAGCAATTATATCACTGACAGCAGCTACATTGCTTCTCTTTAAAGAGTCCTGCTAAACGAGACACATGAAAGTGAAGCATGAGAGAGTATTAAATTAAAGGTTTGCCTGTGTATGTCATTGCCTGAAGCTGTCGATCTGTTTCTTCATGGGTTACAGGTATTATTTTCCCAGCATGTGGGTTGTGAGGAAGGTTTTATCAAAAGACAGAAGTTTTTGACAGATTTCCACTCCTACCTATTTGGCAGTCACAGGAGAGCGAGGTGAATTAGGAGTCAATAAATTAATCTTCCAACCATAATTGCTTTTTGACTGAAGCATAATGTTTACTTCCATATTTCATAAGATTTCTTCCCTAAATGTCATCATGATGGGAATAAATCCTCAAATATTTTTGACTTCAAGACAAATCCTTTTGTTATTCAAATTCTTAATCCAAATTAAAAGGTTTTTTAAAACTGATTTTTGAAAGGGTGCTGACTAATATCACAGGTAAATGATAATGTGGTAGGAAGCTTGGTATTTAATATAAAATTGCCTCCTTGCCTTGCACCTTGGAAATTGAAAGCAATGGTAAAAGCATGTGGAAATGCTGCATTTTGATCTAAAACAGTTAATAGATATACCGTAAGAAATCACCTCCTCTGAGGAAAGAGCTCTTCTTTCTATTAATGTAGTTATTTCACTGTACCTTGCAAATGAGCTTTAAGTAACTGCTGCAGAGATAACAAAGCCACATTTGATAACCTTTGGTGTGTGGAGGATGTATTAACATCTGTACATGAACAGAATGTCTGAAACACGTGCTGGACTCTTACTTGTAAGTACTTGAAAACTGAGATTTATTTAGTGCTCAAATGAGCAGGTGATACTGAAGTATTCTAGCCAGGGGCACCAACTGTTTTATGTTGTTAACTGTGAGCCAATATCCTGTAGAAAAGCACAAGGACACAGAATAACTATATAAATAACTTTTCTTATTTCCTCATTAAATGGAAAATTCTTGCTGAAATAGCAGAATTATCTTGTTGGAGCCAATGTGTTAAACTGAAGACAATTTCATTAAACATTTTATTATATATTTTGATAGTAAGAACCTCTGGCAGAGATTCTCTTGGTGCTGTGGAGGAACTGAAGAGGGGAGGTGATAGGTACATCGTGCCCAGGTGACAGAGGTGATGGGTGCATGGTGCCACGTGACAGAGAGGTGATGGGTACATGGTTCCAGGTGACAGAGAGGTGATGGGTGCATGGTGCCCAGGTGACAGAGGGGTGATGGGTGCATGGTGCCAGGTGACACAGGGGTGATGGGTTCATGGTGCCCAGGTGACAGAGAGGTGATGGGTGCATGGTGCCAGGTGACACAGGGGTGATGGGTGCATGGTGCCAGGTGACACAGGGGTGATGGGTGCATGGTGCCAGGTGACAGAGAGGTGATGGGTGCATGGTGCCAGGTGACACAGGGGTGATGGGTGCATATGGTGCCCATGCCAATTGAGGATTGCTCACGCATATGCTGCTCATGACATGAGGTGGTTACAGTGTCATTTGCTCTGTGACTGCATCTCATCCTTTTGAAGATTTTGAGTATTCAGGTGATTCTTCAGTACTTTAAGGTTAACTCTTCAGTGTTATCCTGAGGATCCCTGGTGGAGCATATACTAAATGCTTGTAACGGGTTACATTTGTTGGGGTGTTTAGCTATTGATGATGAGCAGTACATTACCAAAGAAACCAATAATTAGGAATGATCAACACAAGAAACAGAAGAATTTCTTCTGCTGCTTTATTATGATTCAGGAAATGAACAACGCTAAAGCAAAGCAGAATGATAAGTAACTGCAGCATCGGCCATTGTGGTAGTGAAAGTAAGAAAACTAATGTATCCAGCTGTCCCAGTGTGGTTATTGGGGATTATCTCTACTTAGACCATGTCAGCAGAGGCTGGCTTGTGTCCTGCCTCTTCTTTCTGAATGACCACCACTTCTGACTTTCAGATGAGAGTGAGAAATACTGGGAGTGACAACTAATGCCATGATTGTTTATTTGTAATCATAGAAATGGATTTCTAACCATGTAAAAATGGTTAGTAACTAAGTAAAACCATGCTTAGGATTCAGTTTAAGGTAAACAGCCATAATGACTTGTTCAGAAGAAATGAAGTTTTAGAGGTACTAAATTCCCTTTACATAGCTGTCTCAATACTGAGAGGCTTTAAAGGAACCTCTCAAGTACAGTTCTAGTTTCTTCTTTGTTCTCACTCCTAACAAATTATCTAACTGTCACACTATTTTAAAGGTGTTAATAAATGTAACTTCTTAAGTGTGGGCTTTTCCTGTCCATCATTTTTCCTTTAGTAGTGGATACATTGAGTCATTTGGCATTTTTCAGGTTTGTCATTCTGACTGCAGTATATTCTACTTGTGACAAATGAGCCATCTAGTTCTTTTATTGATTTCCCAGAGGCAGTTTTAGGAAAGAAGAATCTGTAAATATCTGTTTGTAAGACATTCAGTGCACTGAAAAAGTGGGAGTTACTTGAAAAAAATCTAATACATTTTTCCATGTTGTCAGAAGTCAGCATTGATGCACAGAAGTCCATTAGCCCTTGGAAGGAATGGCAGTTGGTGTAGCTCCAGCTGTATATGCAGCCGTTCATTTTAAGAATTGATTGAGAGCAGATGAGCTCAAAAGTTAACATCTGCAGCTGTTTCTAGCTGCTAAATAAGCATTAAGGACCTGGTGAAGCTGTATTTTAGTGAAGAATAAACACTACAGAGGTTGCAGGCACAAATTTCAATGTTAATAGTACTATAGCACTGTTCTCACTCAGTTTCACATTTTGGGTTCTCCCCTCTGGTGAAGAGAATGCTGGGAATGCCTAGTGAGCAAGTTAAAATTCACACAACTTCACATCTTCCTGTAAGGACAAATTAGTTCTTGGATAACAAACTAATGGTGCTAGAAAATGCTCATACTTCTGCTTCAAGTCAGAAGGAAATTTCTACTTCATCTTAAACAGTTTGGCAAAATTTTAGAAAGTAAGAAGTGAATGCTGTTAAAACATTGTTTGCTTTAAGAGGATTTGGCCAAGGAAAGTAAGGAAATGACCTGAAAAACAATCAGCCTTGTGGAAACTACTGGAGACTTCATTAGGGAGACATTGCAGGGAAGCAAGTGGAGGATCAGCACTGGGAATGTCAAGGTGAAGTCTTGGCTCAGATAAAGATTCTGACAGACAAATTGTCACTGATTTAAAACTGTCATTATTAGAGTTTTGATCTCAGTGACTGAGGGTTTAGGAAAGATGTCATTAGCCAAATGACATCTGCTTGCCTTGATTAGATGCAAATTTTCCTATGTGCATTATACAAATATCTGTACCATGGCTAAGTTGTAAGTGCATTGGTTGGGAGGACCTGGAAATAAATGTGGTATCCTGCAACATAAGGAATGAAAAAAACATCTGGTATGGGACATTTCTAAAAATAGTAAGAACTTACTAAACTCCATGCAAGCCCTTTTAAATTTTAGAATAGAGAGAAAATTCAGCAGACATGCTGTCCCTCTTTAATTTGTAAAAGTCCTGTGGCTTAATGAATTTCTGATTTTATGCATTTATTTATTAAATTACATTTCAGTAATAATAATTTTAATAACATTTGCCATTATTTGTTTTGAATCTCTGTGAATATTAAGCCTTTGTCTCAGAGATCACTTAGCACTTCTAATACATTATTCACTCACTGAATTATCAAACTTAGAGATATGAAGAGGGAGTTAATTTTTTTATCCAATCTGAAATAATTGTATGATAATTACCTGATAATTACAGGTAATTATCATACACTTACCTCTGAGACACCATTGCTTGGCTGCTTCAGAGGATCACAGTGATGCTTACCAGTGTATTCAAATGTACATATAAATGCAATCATTGTGTCTCTTTGTGGTCTCTTTTCTTTCATCAGAACATACCATTTTAAAAATACTTCCTGAATCAGACAGAGAAAAGAGTTTTTTGCTCATTTTTTCTATGACTTGTTATTGACAAAGTGTCCTTGATTTGCTCTTAGTATTCATTGTGTCTGTGAGACAAGTGAACATGAACTGCAATTTTAACTGTATTTCATGGCATCTTCTGGATAGAAAATGTAATTTAGTATTGCTCCTCAGTTAAGTAGACACCATTTGTAGTGGATTGCAGCCTTGGTGTGTGTCCTTGGCAGCTGCATAAAACCCAAACTACACACCACAGTTTGTGAGGTCACATCAGCTGTTGTACAACATGATCAGATGCATGTCTGGATTGCTTTAACAGTTGGGTGGCTGGAGTTTTCTTGGGTTTTGGTTTTATTTTTCTATTTTTATATCTCTGCTTTAGATTGGTTTCTACTACAGATTTGTTGAAAGTCTTCAGATAAAATGGGAACTGTGGAAATCTTACCATTTCTCATCAGGAATCAAACTAAACTTCATGTCCTTGAAGCTCTAAAAAATGTAACTAATTTTTTTTCCTGGTATTTTTACTGTTTTGTCATTCAGAAGAAAAATATAAGTTTTAATAGTCATATTGGAATATAAGATTAGGATTGTCCTTGTGGGTAAGGATGTCCAAGTTCCTGTTTCAGGTCATCTTCTCTTACGATCTTTCTTTTGACAATTTCCATTTTCCTTTTGTATTTCCTTCTGTCCTTGAAGGTTCAGAGATAAGTAATTGAATTTAGGAATACACTTTTTGTTTGGAAATAAACCTGAAAAAGTTGGATAGTATGAATATTTGACAATTTCCCAGAAAATATGTAAGATCATGAAGTTTACAATAGTAACTAAGAGAAAAGGCAAACTTCAGATATTTTTGGATTTTTTTTCTGATTTGGAATGTCATCAGAACTGTTTTGCCAGCTTTTGTTGCCTCTATCCATACATTAATTGCTGCTGCTGCTGCTTCAGTTTTGATGGCACAGGCTGACCTTTGCAGCATTGTCATGTATTGTCTTGTACCATAGGGATCCTTTATTGTCTGGTTAATGAAATATCTCCAGTAAGGCTTTTCTGACGTTGTGACATTGAGAACAGGTAGTTTCTGTATGGATGTTCTGACAGAGGTGAGATAAGCTAATGCTGCCAGGTGTTCCTGATGGAGTTCTAATAGGATCCCTTTCCCCTACATCATCTCCTGTTCTAAAAAACTGTGGTACCTGTCTCAAATGCATAGGGAAGCTACTGCCATTTCCAGGGTGTTTAAAACTGGTCAGGTCTTAAAACTTCCCATTGACTAGTTCCTATTCTGCCAATGTGTTTCTTGTCTTTTCTTCGCTTAACTTAAGAAGTAGGAAACTTACAGTCGGGTTTTTAGCTATGGTAGGATCACAATGTACTGCTCAGCTATAGATATTCTTTCTTGTAAACTCTGCCTCATGAGAAGAGACCTTTTCTCATCTATTAAATGGGGATACTCAAAACTATTGGATGGTAGAATGCCTACAAGGAAACTGTATGTCATGACACTCTGAAAGTTATTTCCATTTTCAAGTCCTGCACGCCATTCACTTCTGTGATGTTCTATTCACCTTGCCAAACTTAGGTTCATCTGGGAATCCTGAGGTGAAATGAGGGAGTCCCAAGCCACAGGGCAGCATCAAAGTGTCCACAAATGGTCTTAAAAATTGCTGGTGTCACTAATCCCTTATTAGATATAATGAGGCCCTAAAATTTCTTTTTGAATTGCCTTCATTAACCTGAATCCTGTGTAACTTGGAGAGGCAGATTTTAAATGTCTTTGTTAACATAGCAGGAGAGGTTATTAGAGGTTAATCCCTGAAGCATGACAGTTTTTATGCAGCCATAAATTTATTTGTGTACGTTAAAAATACAAATGGTTTAAAGTTCAGCCCTTACAGTCTGTCTGGAGCTTAACTCAATGCACAATCATGGCACATTTCCAGATAGTGGTTGTGCCAGGCTACAAGAGTTGGTTTCCCTGTGGTGAAGCTGAAACCATCTGACTCCACATACTTGAAGTCAGTTTACTGTTGAATTGGCAGCAGTTGTGGTCAGGCTTCAGTTGTAAGAAAATGCTTTATTGCTTCCAAGTTTCCCTTTCAGCAAAGAACACTTATAAGACCATAAAACTGTCGGTGTCCTTCTAAGATCTATCATGGCAGCCTGGTAGAACAGCATGTATTTTTTATTTGAAGAGTTAGTGTTTTCCAGTTATGTAGAAGGCTTAAGTAGCAATATTTATTCATCCTCTGACTTGTTTCCTGTTGTTACCCTCTGTCCCTTCCGAAATGCATCAACTAATCTGCATCAACAACGGAGAGAGTTTAGTTCCTCTGCTGGTTTTAAAACAGCAGGAGATGCAATTGATGGGAATATCTGCTGTAGAATAGTTCAGCACTCTTGCCAAAAAGAAGAGGAAAAAAGTGCCACAGAGGTTTAAACCAACACTGTGTGAAGTGGCACAAGGTGATACCTCAGTGTTAATCTCCAAGATAAATTCCATCCTTACTGTTTTTGTGTATGGTAACTGTACCTGCTAATCCATTTGCAGGACCATTGACTCTACAAATTTAATTTTTGCTTGCCTTTGCCCACATTTTTAGGTAAGTACAAGAGTAGCATAACAAATTATCACACGTGGCGTCTGTCTCAGATGTGTTTGTTGGCTTCTTTCAGATAAACCTTACATAAATCTTTTGGAAAATAAAGTGTGTCATTGATACACTGTTAAGAATGGTTTTTCTTGGTTTCTTACAGGTGCAGAACAGAGAAAACTGATGACAGAACTTAAGGTGTTAGATTATTTTGATAGTGGTATCATGCAGTTTTATCAAGGTCTTAAGCTTAAGTTGAGTTAAAGTATTCAGTTAACATATGAAAAGTTGAGTTTATATAGGTTGGAAACCTACTTTCTAATTTGAATCTAAACTTAAGCTAAAAAGGAGGGAGAANTCCCTTCTGTATGGACTAGTTTTCACTCTTTACCCCCACATCTGTTTTCTTGCAACAGTGATGGTGTTTAGGGCTGTCCAAATCTGAGAACACAGACCAAATTCACACAGAGTGCATGTACCTACGTGTAAGAGAAAATATACTTATGCAGCCAAGTGAATTCATGCTGAGATGCCTTGAAGACCCAGAATGGACACGTCACAGACATGATAACTCTG
>VZTT01023413.1:7055-30390 GCA_013400855.1 Buphagus erythrorhynchus
ATTTACAGGGGAATGTAGAGCGTATGCAAACAAAATATAACTTTTCACCTTGAGGCTATGCAAATGTTTATCTGAATCCAAAACATCTCCCTGTCATGTAGAAAATAGGAAGTTTTATGTTAAGTTTTAAGACATATAGCTCNAAGATCTGTGTCACATGTATAAGAGCTACAAGTAGTCCAATAGCACTTTCACAGAGGTGTCATTTTTTATGACACCATTTTTTATGATCCAAGTTCTTGAGGAAAGTGCAGAAATTCTGTCTTAGTGGAAGTGTGGAAATAGGCCGTTTTCAGATGCTTGATCCACAACTTATCCTAAGTATTCTGCCAGTGCAAATCCCATCAATAGGAGTGGAATTTATCTGATGTTATTTTACATTCTAGATATCAATATCAGAACAGGTTAAGTCTCGCTCTTTAATTAGTGTACAGAAATAAACAAGTGTAAGATACAGTTTTTCTGACCTATTTTAGAAGTTTCTTTTGGAATGACAATAAATAATCCTAATTTATGCCCTGCAATTGCCTATTTCTTCTACTGACAATCAGGACAGTGTGTGGTGATGGGCTCAGATGTAGAGATCTCTATTGTATACATTTGCATTTTTTCAAAATAATTGCATGCTTGATGTCTAAACACATAAAACCAAGGAATGGACAGGAAAATTTTAATTTACTTTAATTTATTTCTCTGGATGTGGTGCTCTCAATCATTATCTTTATTGTTCAGTGTTTTTTGACAAAGCGGTGTTTCTAGACGTTGCTTAATTCTTCACAAATCGGTTTTTTTTTTTTCTTTCTGAAGTATGCAACAGAAAGTTAAAAAAGGTGTGAAGATGGTGAAACAGGAGCTGAAGGAGCGTGAGGAAGTTGAAGCAGAGATTAATATTGTGAAGTCCTGGATCCAGGAAACAAAAGAATATTTATTAAGCCCTGATGCAGAAGTGGACATTCAACTTCAGGAGCTGCAGGTATACCAGATTTCTAAATCACAGTATTTATCTTCATTTTAATCTGCAAGTGAATGCTAATAGTTTCAAAACCACCACAAATTCAAATTAGACAATATTCATGGGGATTTTAGTAACCCACTAGACAAATTCATAAAGCGTAAGGTACATGATGGACTGTGATGTTTTATTTGAAAGATATTTAAGATTGCTCTTAACAATACTGTTTTTTCTGTTGTTAGTCTCTCTTTGGTGAAGTTACTACTCATCGCCAGGCTGTTGAAAAACTGGCTGAACAACAGCAGAATAAATACTTGGGGCTTTATACCATTTTGCCTTCTGAACTCTCTCTTCATTTAGCAGAAGTTGGACTGGCCCTTGTAACTGTACAGGATCAGGTAAAGTGCAGTAGATAAGTGCATAACAGATCTACAGCCCTTCTTCAGGCTTTGTAACTTGGTTTCCTGCTGTGGTCAAACTGTGGCAACATGGAATAATTTTATTGCCGTCATCCTTTGAATTAGAGTTAAATGAAAGTTAATTTCCTTTAAGGAGGAGTGATTTCTGATTATTGAATTTAATTCTTATTGTTGACAGATTCAAACCAAAGAAAGAGAAACTCAGCAAATCAAAACACTGAATCAAGAGTTTGATCAGAAAATCCAGGGTATAGCAAATGAACTAAATACAATTCTTTCCAAACTGAAAAAGAAAACAAATGATATAGCACAAGCTAAACTTGAACAAAAGGTAAGACAAGGCTTTCCTTACGTGGTTATGCTATACATTTTTCTGAATTGGGACACTCACTTCATACCACAGTGTGATTTGTGAAGACGTGCAGGACAGTTTTTTTAATATAGTTCAACAGAAGCATTATACAGAAATAAGGGTTGACTGATGAGATTTTTAAAACTATATTCTTTGTAAACTGGCCCACACAGGTAACAGAATTTGGAGGAAATAGCTGAGTGTTAAAGTCAGATGGACAAAGTTTCACGGTTCCTTTTAAATAATGAGTATGACTCCAATCTGGGAAGACTTGAGGAACTGTCAAACTGCTCCTTGTACTTGTCTGTACTGTAAAGATCATTCTTTATTTATGATAAATAGATCAATAGAATTTTACTTGTAGCCCGTCTCACATAATTTGGTTCAACAACGAGGTAAAGTACTACTCATGCAATTAAGAGTAGTGCAAAGGACTCTCGGTTCTTTGTGAAGGTTTTCTTAATCTTAGGTATGTGCCACGCTCAGAAAAAAACATCTGTACTGAAGTGTAATGGCCAAATTAGGATTATCATATGACAGCAAGGGATTTTGCAGAGAGGAGAGATGGAAAAGGGGTTGCCTGAGGGTTTGGGGTTTTCTGTTGTTTGTTTGTTATTTTAATTAGGCAAAGATAAACTTGACCAAATTACTGTCTGAAATTAAGCAAACATACAAAATAGGAGAAGATTTATCATGACTGATATGTCCAAGATGTTCCAAAATACTTTTTTGGAACTAATGCTTGCTTTGCAGGAAGTGTCACTGAACTATATCCCTGGTGTTTCTCCTTGATTTCAGTAAGAAAGCAGAAAGCCAGTGAAATCTGCTTTCTTATGATGCATAAATGAAAACTCTGTCACTGGAGATGTAGTAGTATTTCAACTGCTTTTATGTCAGCATTTAGCTGATACACTTGAGACTGGGTTGGCTTTGGTTACAGCAGTAAATATTTTTATATTAACATTGAAACAGATTGTGAAAAAATAAAATAAAAACCTGTTTTAAATCCATGTGACTCAAGTCAAATGGATCCTTCCTTCACAAACATCATATAAATTCTGCAGAATATCTGTAGTAAATACATTTATTTATGCTTGCTGTAATATGTGTGTCTTTGTATTTAGATGAGCAGTTTAACATCTGTCTTTGTGTCTACATGTAGACAATTATGTCTCCAAGTTCGTGGAATAATACTGATTTATCATAACGATTGATGGTAACTTGCACTCTGAGGTGTGTCTGCCAGGACAGCCCTAACCTGAAGACTTTGAAGTAACTTCCTGAAGCACCTGTAGCAGTGTTCTGAATGATTGCAGTTCACATTTGTAGAAATAATTGGAGAGAGGCTAGGATGTTTGTCCAAGGAGTGAGACAAGAGGCAATAGGCAGAAATTGATGCACAGGAAGTTCCACCCGAGCATGAGGAAGAACTTCTTCACTGAGCAGTGACTGTGCATTGGAACAGGTTGCCCAGAGAGGATGTGGAGTCTCCCTCACTGGAGATACTCAGGATCCATCTGGACACAATCCTGTGCCATGTGCCCTAGGGTGACCCCGCTTGAGCAGGGAGGTTGGAGCAAATGACCCTCTGTGGTCCTTCCAACCCAACCTGTTCTGTGATTCTGTGACTTATTTTATTTATGTTACAAAAACAGTGAATTTTAACACCTTGGATGTAAAAAACAAATGCAAAAACAATCAGTAGCCTCTTCTCAAGAAACTGTAGCCCAAAAGTATGCTATAAATCTATGAGAAACTTGAAAAACTTTTTAGGCCTACTTTTCAAAATATTTGTGACTATGGTAGGAAAAATTGATTTTAAACTGTGTTTCTGTTGAAACAGTCTAGCACAATCAGACTGCTTCTGCATCAAGATCATGCTATGAAAATGCAAGTTTCAAATAAAAATTAAAGTTTTCACAATCCATTAATGAGTAACTACATTTTTATGAGTTTATAAACTTATATTTTAAGACAGCAATAAAATAACCCCCTTTTCCAATAAATAAAAATCCTTGTCATGGCAGTCTGTGCTGACAGTTCATTTCAGAAACAAACACGGAAAGATGCCTGAGAACAGTTAATATCACACTGAAGTGACTCAGTCTTTGGCTACGGCAGGGAAAACGGTTATCCATTTCAGCCAGGAAGTCAGAGGAGAAAGAGTAATGGCACATACTTAAGAGATGACCAAACATCCTGCTGTTCTGCTTTCCTGCTTAAAAATGGAAAAAAACTATGGAGACTTTGGACAGGGCATAAAAGTTGCAAGCCAGACTAGAAATAATCAACCAAAAAGCTAACACTTCCTGGATCACTGATTGTATTGTTTTTCTGTCTAGATCCTTGGTGACGAGTTGGACAGCTGCAATATAAAGCTGTTGGAATTAGATGCATCAGTCCAGGACTTTGCAGAGCAGAACGTACCCCTGGCTAAGCAGCTGGCTAACAGGATAGGGAAACTCACTGCATTGCACCAGCAGACCATACGGCAGGCTGAGTACAGAGCAGCCAAACTCAGTCAGGTATGGTCTTGAATCCTTTCTGCTCTTTCCTCTCAGCACCAGAAGGAGCATGCAAACAGTCTCACTTATTTTCCTGGAGTTAGGCCAGACAGGGCATTCCTTGGCACATCTGCCTATTTTTAGTCAGGGCTTGCATCACATTCCAAAGAGACACAGGTCAAATCAGAGGGTGAAATAATTCTTAGATGCTGCTTTAATACCCTCTCACATGAATCACCTGCTGCTTGGTTCCTTTGGTGCCCTAAAAAGATTGTAGATCTCACAAGGAGTAGCATGCCTGGAAATAGTACCTCATTGTGCTTCTCAAGGTCTCTGTTTTGTCACTGATATCTATATTTGCAGCATTAAAAACAAAAGTTAAAAAAAAATTTGCTCTAGTCCCAGTCCATGGAGGGTGAATATAACTTGTGCATTCAATAGAAAAGCCTATATACAATGGTCCTGATAATGCATAATATTTATGAAATATTTTGGCCTTCATAAAGATGCATCCCCTGTGGTTCAAAGTCTCTGAAATTCTCCTTTTTTTTCCCCTTAGTTGTTTTTATCCCCAAAAAAACTCTAGCTAAAAGCAAATAAATGGATTTTCTATGGTTCTGCCATCAATATTCTGATAAATTATGAGTTCTCCTTTCTGCATGCATGAAGTTGCTTCTGTAAGAAAACTTCAAAATATTTTCAGTTGCCTCTGAAAAATTGTTTTTAAGAAGAGATATAAAATTATTTCAAAGTAAGAGTTCCATCAAAGGTACTTGGTACAGAGATTTAACATTAGGATATTTTTGTTCAGCATCAAAAAATCCACTTATCATAAAAAATGATAGGTTTTGAAAATTGCTTGCAAATACAGTTTGGTTGCCTCAGATTTAATCCATCCTATATAAAGAGGAAATTCATGAACATCAATGAAATTATTCCTGCTGAAAGAAAATTGGAGCTTGTGACTACTTTGCTGAATAGAAATTAGATTGATCAGAAAGCAGAACTTCTGTAATGTATTTTGAAATATTGTAACATTGCATTTTTTTGGAAATATGGCAGACTGAGTGGACAAAGCAGACTGGAAAAAAAAAAAAGAGGTGATTTGGAGGATGTAATGGAAAGAGAGATATCAAAATAGGAAATTGAGCCACAAACTGAAAGGAGATATTTTGAAACTTGTATGTGAGGCTGAAATATGTACAGGGAGTGTTCCCTCTAGGGATATAGTTGAGCATGAGTGGACTCTCCCAGTGGGACCTACATTCTTACAGTGCCTTATTTTCCCCAAGTCAGATAATCTTACTACTGGAAACAGACCTATTTTAACTCTGTAAATACATAAGAAATTAACTTACATAATACAGGAAGGAAAAGTTGTTAAAATGATCCCCAGTTTAAAACAATGAAGGAAATAAAACTAGTCTTTTCATCGTCCAAGAATTGTACAAAATTACATCTTAGGCTTAAGCAAATTTTTCTTTTATCCAGGCTGCTTCACACTTGGAAGAATACAATGAGATGCTGGAGTTCATATTGAAATGGATTGAGAAAGCAAATATCCTAGTGCATGGTAGTATAACATGGAATTCTTCCTCTCAGCTTCGTGATCAGTTTAAAGCCTACCAGGTGATTATGTGAGCTATGAAATTTAAAAGGCAGTGTATATAAAAAGTTATTTTCAAAGCAATGGAGTTCTACTTTCTCCTAAAGTGCTAGATTTCTTTGACTGTTCACCCAAGCCTTAAAAATGGTTTTGGAAAATTTTTTCGAAAGCTGAAACAAAGATACTTTGTAGAATAAAGCATGTGATTCAAAGCTGATCTCCATGTTACTCAGGGAGTTTGGTTTCATAGAGGCTTTTGGCTGAATAGTGTGTCTGCACACTGTGATTCTACCACACCAAGCACCTTATTGCATCTCATACTCTGAAACTTTAGTTAATCAAACACGATTTTCAGTTTGGGGTTTTTTTCTTTCTCCATTATGCTAAACTGGAATAGCCTGTATTCTCATCTAATGAGTTTTATACCTAATATTCTCAAGCTGATACCTAATTGGAAGAGTTTCTTCCAATCTCTTCCTGAACATTTCACATCACATTTCACATTACAGAGTAATTTGCTGTCCATGTAATTGTGCAATTTGTTCTGTGTGTGTCTGTGTGTGGAATGTGTGTGTGAGATCAGTGGGATGTTTTGATGAGGTTCAAGCTTGCCTGGTGTTACATGACCGTGTGAAAGAAATCAAGGCACCATAAGATAGTAATGTATTGCTAATACCAAAATAAATGACTGTTTTTATATGTACATTACTTAATTGTCAGCTGCATTCTTGTTCATTAGTGCAGTGTAGTGTGTCAGACTTTGTATTCTGAATTGGAGCTTCCGGGCAATTTATCCTGAGGAAAGCTGGAGACAGAATTTCTGTTTTAGTTTTGCTATGGCTTTTTCTGTGCTTCAAAATCTGAAGATACAGGCTTAACCAATGCCATCCCACACAATACTTTGGCAGTGATTTTTTTAGGCAGCATTAACGACTCCTACCCTGCTATAACACTGCATCCAAGTGCTTTCTGCTACTTTCTATTAGGTATATGAGGCTCTCAGGACAAATCTTCTCCACAGATCACATATTTTTACACACAAGTGTGTATAGCAAAACACTAAAATTGATGTGTTCGTAAGTACAGTTGCTGAAGCTTCATGACTTAATCTTTTATTTCCCAGTCTCTATTAGCTGAAGCACTTCAGCAGACCTTCAGAACTAAGTATATTGCCTAAGACTTACAGGAGATCAATGGAACTTAATCATAGGCTCACAAATATGTACAGATTTAAGAGTTTGCAAAACAATATACTTAAAAGATATGTGTCCTTGAGTCTCAAACCTGACATTCAATTTGCTTGTATTTCCATCTAGAGCATTCTTGATGAATCTGGAGAGATTCATGGGGATCTTGAGGCCATGAGTGAGAGGATTGATTACCTGGCAAGTGTATACTGCACTGAAGGAATGTCACAGCAAGTGCTGGAACTGGGGCGGCGGACAGAGGAGTTGCAGCAAGTTATCAAAGTGCAGCTACCAAACCTCCAGGATGCTGCCAAGGTAAATGAAAGCAGTTTTGCTAATGCTAGCTGGCATCCAGGGTGATGTATGTATCATACTACTGAAGTTATTAGCAGTGAAGATAATTTGTGGTCTATACAGGGCAAGACTTTGTTGTCTAAAGTCAGGTATCTTGCACTGTTTGAGATGCTGCCTTCAGGTGCTGACTCAGATGGGCACAAGATTTCTGCAGGTCCTCTTATAAGTGCCCTTTCTGGATGGATATATTTGGGATAATGGTGTGTCTCAAATAGCACAGAACACATATGTTTAGATACTTGAAAAGTGTATTTGTTGACACTTACATTCTGTTATTTCCTTTATTCTTCTCTTAAATAATGTCTAAATGCTGTTATTTATGAATTTAGATCAGCTCTGGACCAGACCCGAATTCCATAGTATAAGGCCTACCTCTACAAAGGACTGCAGTGAAAAGAATGAACATACTTTTTCAGATTTATAAAGAATATGCTGTATTTGAGATTGAAGTACTTAAAATAATAACTCTACCTTTGCAATCCTTCTTTCTAGACTGTCATATGACTGGTATTTTTATCTAATATTTTAAACATTTAAAATTAACTGTCAAAACTATGAATTGTTTTTTGTACTGTATGTAAGGGGGATGTACCTGCAAAATCCAGACAGATATAGTGATTTCTACTTTTCCTCTTATTCATCCCTGAATCAAATGTGTTACAGGATATGAAGAAATTTGAAATCGAGGTGAGAGCCCTACAGGCTGCTTTGGAGCAAGCCCAAGCAACGCTGACATCTCCAGAGCTTGGGCATTTGAGCTTGAAAGAGCAACTTTCTCACAGACAGGTAAAAGACCAGGACCTCAAAGTTAACCTTTGGGTAGTGTGATCTTACACAAAGGATAATGAGTGTTGATGAGACTGATTTCTGTGTTTCTTAGGTGGGTCACTGTTTCAGAGTGTAGCCCCAAATTACTGCCAAGGAAATAAGGGATGGAGCAAGAAGGATCATTCCCTTAGTTGGAATGGTTGAAGCATGATTCTTTATGAGCCCATTCTTAGGTTGATGCAGTTATGAGAAGTGTGCATCCAATCCATTTAATCCATGTTAATAATTGTAATAAAGCCCAATTCTTATCTAATGCTTATGGTGAAGAGGTTCTTAAAGTACTTCAAAAGGAAGTCTAGATTGTTACCAGTATTTTACAGATAGAGACACAATGATATAGTTTGTTGCTAGCTTCTCCAACAGTTATCTGGAGCACTAGGAGACAATTCAGGTTTCCTTAAGCCCAGTTACATTTTTGTATGCTTAGTTGAATTACCTCCATAAGATATTGTGGTTTTCTCCATTGTATTTGATCTGCTATGGAGATTTGTCAGTTTGTTAGTTTTGGTCTCAGTCTCTTAACAGGAAAAAATAAGGCAAGTTATAGCTTTCTGAGTTTCTCAAGACATGTTTCTTTCTGCAAGCTAATATGGAGATTTAACTGTCTCAGTCTGCCAGTGAAAACTGGATGTCAGCAGGTTCACTGTAGGATTAAAATCTGCAGAAAAACATATGTAAGAAAGGTAAATTTGCACAGCTTTTCATTAAAATACACAGTCTTTATTCTGGGGACTTGCTAACAGATTTCAGAATGTGGCCTTGAAGAGTCTAAGTGAAACACATCACCCACCATAAGAATAAAGGAACATGGAGTTTGCACTGGATTTTATGTGTATTCTTTGTCCTGGCTCTAGCAGATCTCACAATATGACTTTCTTTTGTACAGAAAGGGGCTGTAGCCCCTGTCCCCCTGTTTCACCAGACCAGAGAGGGGATGTTGGAAAGCCCCTGGCTGGCACACAGCCCCTGGGGGTGCCTCTGGGTGCTGATTGAACAATAAAGACACCCTTTGCCAGCAGTATGGGGTCTGACAGAGGGGAGACCCCACCTGTGCTGCCTGAGGAGTAGGTCATTATACTGAAACTCTGGTTAGATCATCCACCATATGTCATGAAACTGCAGAAATAAAAAACAAACCACAATCCTCTCATCAGTATGCACTTCAGACCTACTTAGCTATCATTCTGCATGTGGTGGAGGGGAAGGGAGATAACCAAATTCTCTATCCCTGTTTGCCTCATTTTCCAGCTGATTTATATCTATTAAATCTAAACTCTTTTTCTAGTATGTTAAGACCCTTTTTATCGACTTTGCTCTTTCTTTTCTTTTCTTTTTTTTTTTCATATCTGTACATGCATTCATTAAACTCCTTAATGTAGATAAAAAGAACGGTGATCAAATCTATTCTCCAGCCATTGCACTTAAACCCTTCTCATGCATATGAACAGACAGCTTGAATGGACATCATGTATGGAATAGGAACTATTAATAAAGGCATACAGCTTGTGGTTAATCAAAGAAAAAGGTTTCTGTGTAGCTCTGTTCCTTTCTGTTTGATTGCCTTTTGAATTTAAGGAATATTTTCAGCCATGGTTCGTATTTTCAAGGAAGGTTATGAATAGAATGAGATTCATGTGCTGTTTTGAAAATGTGCTTCTATGTCCCAGCAGGGAGTTCCACTCAGATTTTAACACTGAGAGATGTGTATATATAAATTACTCTTGTGCTGCTTCAATTTGTGGAATTGTAAATCTATTTTCTCAAATCTGTTTATAGAAATATTTTTTTACTTGTACACTTATAAATAGGTACTACTATGCTTTTGCATTAATTATTTTTGTATCTAGTATGTGGGCTTTTTGCTTAAATAGTCTTTAAAAGAATTCTCATTTCACAATGAGCAACTCGAGAGAAAGTGTTTCAAATTATATTCAATTTAGAAAATAGATAATAAAATTTTTCTTTTATTGCTTGAACGTACCATTATTTTTCTTTGGCTGCATGAAATGCTCTGGGTGTTCTGAAAAATTGATTTATTGTGGCACTGACTTTGTTTCTAGCATCTGTTGTCTGAAATGGAGTCACTGAAGCCGAAAGTTCAGGCAGTACAAGACTGCCAGAGTGCCCTGCGGATTCCTGAGGAGGTGGTCACCAGCCTGCCCATGTGCCACAGCGCCCTGCGGCTCCAGGAGGAGGCCAGCCGCCTGCAGCACACGGCCATCCAGCAGTGCAACATCATGCAGGCAAGTGCAGCTCCATCCCATGAATCACTCAGGGCAATTTGAACAGCAACATGCAAATTGTGATGAAGAAATTGAATTTCATACCTCTGTGTATTCCTCTGTTCTGTAGTACCATTAGGAATTTCCCCGCTAAGTCTCAGTTATTCCTGACTTTTATATTCATGATCATGTTAATTGTTCATTCAGGTGTCAGACTCTCACCTCAGTTCTCTCCCTGATATTGCTATGATTTTTGTAATGCTATTAGGATTAACTGGTCAAACAGCTAATATACAATTGTATGCAGGTTAATTTTATAATAATTTAATAAATAATTAATAAAATTAATATAACATTATAACATCAGCTGCTTCTGAAGATTGCATAAAAACTATGGAGTTAATTAACTTTGNTTATTATCTTTATTTATAGTTATATATTTAATATATTTTTATATATTTATATTTTTTTCTGATTTTGGAATCCTTCAGTGTCTGTTAAATTTGTATTTTCAAGTTTTACTAAATATGAGTAAACCAGATTTTGTTTGATTGTTTGGATTTATAATTAAACATGTAAAAGGTATTTCCAAAGAAGAGAATAAGCTTTTCTTCTCTGCTATTTAGTGATAGGAATATACAGATCATATTCCATAGGCTAGGGTGCAACTACAAAGTTTCAAGTTGGATAATAGAAGAGACTTTTGATGACTAAGGATAATTAATGATGCTTAAATACAAGAAAGGTTACAGTGTCACACAGAAAATTTAAAAAATGGGTTAGACTAACTGCTCATGCATGTATGATAGAAAGAACTGATACTATATTGGTAGGATAATTATCTGAATCAATCTTCATAATCCTCTCTCAGATGTATTTTCTTTAATATCTAAGCTTTTCTTATAGTCACAAATGAACACCTGAAGTGAAAAAGCAGATGAAAATGCTTTATAATACAACCATGAGACTAAGGAAGGCTATCTTCATGTGGGTGTGTTTGGTTCAGGTGCTTATTGGAATCAGAAGTTACAGCACCTTACATCAGAAATCTAAAATATCATGTTAGGTGGACTGTGGGTTTGGGAAATATTTAAATAAATGAAGCGGTTCAAATAATTGCAATTCACAATATTTATGAATAGACATTTTCCTGACTATATTCCTGCTTTGCTTATCAAGATGTGAGTGCCAGATACTTCAGGAGGGAAATCTGTCATTCTTATACCAAGTGGAAATTAACTTTCGTGTAGACACTCAATCTTTTTTTCCCTTCTCTAGGAAGCAGTGGTTCAGTATGAGCAATATGAGCAAGAAATGAAACATTTACAGCAGATGATAGAGAGTGCCCATCGTGAGATCCAAGACAAGCCAATAGCAACCAGCAACATCCAGGAACTCCAGGTCCAGATTTCACGTAATGAGGTATGGGACCCAAAATGCATCAAAACGTTGGGCTCAGTGGCAGCTCACTGACCCAGACTACTTTTCATAAGCAATAGTCATAAGATAGCTGAATTGCTTTTCAGATTTCCTCAAGGCTAGTTGAGCAGACAGACTTAATCTCAGAGAGGGAGCTCCTGCTATTGGTACAATGTGGACAATTCATTTTTTTTATTCAGTTAGATATATCCTAACCTTCTGATAACATTATGATAAACAAAAGCATTGCATAATTAAGGGGCAGATAACATTAGAACTTGACTGAAGAGTGTCCCAGAAGTTCAGCTATTGGTCAGTTAATCACAACTAGTTCAGTCATCTATATGTATGTATATATATCCTGAAGAACTTGTACATACATGCATGTATATTCTAACATACTTGCTCATTTTCATCCCAGTCACTTTCTGTAAAGAATACCAAGAGATTTGAATCAACGGAAACCCACAATAGATTTGGAGGGAAACTATGCACCATTCACTCCAAAGGTTTCTTTAAAGTCTCTGTTGGGAAGATTTTTTGTGCTCTGGAGTTGCAGGTCCTGCCCACAAACTCATGGATTATCAGCCCTTGAATAAATCACGATAGTCTCTGTCCAGCCTTCTTGCTGTGCTGGCTTGAGAGCTCCTCCTGAGCCACTTTCACCTCTACTTGTCTGTTGTGTAATTCCTAGGAAAATCCACCACTGATCTCTGTGTGTCACTTTTGGCACCAGATGGCACCATTTCTTTACCTTTGAATTAAAGCTATACCTCCTGGTGTGTAATATAAGGTAATGTTACATGTGTTTCTCATCTTCTCTCGAGTTGTTACAACTGTTATTTAGTATAAATTCTAGAGCAGTTTGCATATACAAACACTTTTGGTTTTATTAGTACTGAATTGATAATGCTGCTATTCTCTATTCAAATATTCTGGAACAGCAAATGCAGGAGAGTCATCAGTGTCTCAGGGTAATATTGCTGGAGGAAGGAATAATGCTGCAGGCAGGAAGGAATTAAAAATGAGGCAACTTGAAGTTTCATGTACACTTGAGCAAGTTTAGTAGCTAGGAGTGGTCCTAAACATCTGCAGGAAGAGAGCAGCTTTATGATAACACACGTATCGGGATCAGCCAGAACAGACAGACTTCATATGTGCAAGCTTTCCACATTTAGGTGTAAGGGGATTTGAAAGACGCAGATATTTTATGAAAGACTAAGCATATTTTATCCTCATGCTTGTTGTGGTAAACACTTCTGAAAAAGCATAACATGAAGTGAATATTCTGAACCATATATTATTAGACTACTTCAAAAGTCAAGTCTGTCAAGATTTTTGTTAGATGTGTTATTAATTTAAGAAGATATAAGTTAACATCCCCTGTTAAAGGCTGTATGTAAAAGAACTTAAGGGGAGATTTATAGTAGCTATATTTAGAATTAAAATAAGAGGAAGAAAGAAAGTAGAAGGAAAATGCATCTTCATTTTTGAGAAGCTTGTATTAATATGCATGTACGTAAGTAGATACCATGTCTACTGACCGGTGTTTCTTTAGAATTTCAGATAAGAATGTGGGCAAGTATCTCCATACTTGAGAATTATTTTAATGGAAAATACAATACCTCATGGGACAGTGCTTTATAAGATGCTTTATTATTCCTAATTTTCTTTTGAAATCACATTTTTGCTTACTCTTCTTTGTTTTCAGTTGAAAGAGGCATAATGTACATTGGACATTAATTCTAAAAATGTCATTGCACTCAGTAATGTGATGGAATAGAGTATACTGAATGACAATAATTTTCTACTGAGGCTCAGATATGTCATTCATTGAGCATTTGTGAATGACTGGAATTTGCCCAAGAGCAGATAACTGTTTGAGCTGCTAGACATTAAATTTGTGGCTTGATTTGATTGCAGCTTGGTTTTTGATTATTCTGCTTGACGTTTTATAATCAAGACTTTTTTTAGTCTCCAAGGAAAGCTTTGGAGCACCAAGAGAGGGCCTTTTGTTGCTAACATGACAGATGGTGACAAGGTGCCATTGAAACTCAAGTAGTGAAGTGTCATCCTCAGTCTTTGAGCTGTTTCAATTCCTAACTTGATATTTCTTGCAATGAGTGTTCTGCACTGTAATTTTGAGGAATTTTCTTACTGAAAATGTCATACAACCAAAAACATCTTCTAATTTATCAGCCTGAAGCAGTAGTCTTACTTATTTTTGAAAAGATATTGTAATAATATGCCTACTAGGTCTTGCAACTCCTATTGCTATTGTTCCTTGAAAACTTGTGGTTTTTGAAGAAGTTAAAGCAGATATAAAAATGAAGCAGAAATATATACTTGAACAAATAATCACCGATTTAGCAGGCAAGCTTATACAAATGTTTTCACTTCTTAGACCAAAACTCTAACTTGTTACTAAGCGTCTAGGGAGATGGGAACAGTAGCTTCAGCAGAAATATGAAATGCTTCCACCATTTTTTATTTGAAGTATATTAGTTGAAAGCTTTGAAACTGGACACTGAACGGGTCAACAGTATAGGGTAGGAGAGAAGACATTACACTTTTGAATAGTCATAAGGCTATTCATTTTCATCTTTCTTGTCTAAGAATCTTAAGTTTATGATGGTGTTTGGCCACATTAATAGACCATTTCCTAAGCATAAAACCCCCAATAGTTTAAAATATAGTCTACTTTATGCTGGTTTCCCCATCTCTTTTTAAAGAAAGGTTAGTCCTGGGCAGCTCAACTTTTAACTCAGTAGACTTACACAAAACCAAAACAAGATTAAAATACAGCTTATCCAAACAGTGGCAAAAAGCGATCCAGTCTGCCTTTAATCTTATTGTGTGACCGATTGTTCCTATCACATTTGAGCCTGTTAGACCTTGTGAGTTATTGTTTGGACAATTCATTCTTTCTGGTGAGAGCTGAATGGGGCATTTTTGCAGTTGTGGCCACTACATGACCTCATTTCCCTGGCACGCACTATTGATGGGGAGCTTCGTCTTCCACAGATAAATGGAAGCAGATCGGGGGCGGGGGGAAATAGGGCAGGAAGAGGGAGAGACGCTGCAGTGTGCAGCCTACAGAGGTGGGCTCAGGTTGGGGCAGGATGCGAGCGTGAGGCGTCCGTCCGTCCGTCCCTCTGTCCGTCCGTCCGTGCGCTCTGCGGCGCGGCGCGGCGCGCACGGAGCCCTGGCGGCCACCGCCGCTCCGCGGTGGGTCCCGGCGGCCCGGGGCCGGGTCCNGCGGTGCAGGGCTGGGTCCCGGCGGCCCGGGGCTGGGTCCCTGCGGCCCGGGGCTGGGTCCCGGCGGTGCAGGGCTGGGTCCCGGCGGCCCGGGGCTGGGTCCCTGCGCTGCCGACATCCTGCTCGTCAGCAGAGCGGCAGCGCCGCCGTGGGATTGGCTGCGGTGGGAGGGGACAGCTTCGCTTGGCCGCGGAAGCTGAAATGCTGCCGGTCCTGTGGCCCTCCCCGGCTGCATCAGCAGTAGGGGAATAAAAATGTTTCCTCAGGAGCTGGCTCAGAAGATCAAAGGATACCAGGAGCAAATTGCTTCTTTGAATTCCAAGTGCAAGATGCTGACAATGAAAGCAAAACATGCCACCATGCTGCTGACAGTGACAGAAGTGGAGGGGCTGTCCGAGGGAATGGAGGAGCTGGATTCAGACCTGCTCCCGGCACACGCCACTCATCCCTCGGTGGTTATGGTAAGCAATGCTTTGGTCACTGTACTCGTTATCTGAGCTGCTTCCTTTGCATCATTACAACACTCCCGTGTAGCAAATTGCCACAGCTCACATCTGCCTTCAGCTTTTGAAATGGCTGTAGTGTGACAAACAAAACAAGTTGCAGCTTCCCTTTACTGTATTATGCTTTATATGGGTTATCAAATTGATAAAGGTTGAAGTTATTTAACAGACAAATACGTGAAATTGGTGAGCAGTAATATGCAAATATTGTGCTTTTTATTTTGTAGCTGTCACCATGCAAGAACAAATGCTAAGAAACTGATGAGTTGCAGGAATAAAATAAAACCAGAATAAATATTATTTCATTAGATGTTGCAGTGTGTAGGCTTTTCACACATTAAAATGTTGATGTGATAATTGACAGTATGCTGCTGCATTCTCAACTGAGTGTACTGGAAATGAAAGCTGTCTAAGTGCTGCCATAGGCCTAATGTTTGACTTACTTTGCTTTTTTTTTGTTTCTAACTGGGTCCCATTACATTCTGCTGATGCTACTGGGATTTTTGTCTGAGTGTCAGACTTCAGGATTTATCCCTCTATAGCAACATTGGGGAAGGAAGAAGGGTTACCTTTGAATATTGGGTTTTGTGTATTTTATATTTCAAGTCTGTTCCTTGTTGTTCTATCCGGACCTGGATACTGAGACAAATAGTCCAGTATTCTGTAGCTCTCCATAGTATTTCTGTATGCAGCAGAGATTGTATTAGAAGATGTTTAGGCAGACCTGAATTTGTTATTATTGAGTTGCTTGCTCTACATTGTCTTTTAAAACCCATTAGGGTACAGGAGAGCATTTTCATACTGAAGTATGACAAGTAAATGAGACTTTTTATTCAACAGATTTCTAAACTGGTAAATGTAGGAGCATGAAGCATGACTAATTAATGTCGTGGTAATTCTGGCCATGTGTTGTTTTGATCTCAGTCTAAGTCAAGCCTGAGCTGAGGTATCTAATTTTCTTCCTGTGCTCTGGGGTTGCTTTTCCTGTGGCAGATGACTGCTGGTCGCTGTCACACGCTGCTCTCCCCTGTCACTGAGGAGTCTGGGGAGGAGGGGACCAACAGTGAGATTTCTTCTCCACCTGCCTGTCGCTCTCCCTCACCTGTGGCTAATACAGATGCTTCTGTTAACCAGGTACCTCTCTCTTGGCATTCATTCAGCTTTTATCTCAGGCATACATGGTTCCATTCAACAGGTGGTTTATTTAATCCTCTGAAATAATGTTTATCTATAGCTCCAAGGAATTGAGGCTTAACCTCTTACCAAACTGAACCTTCAGGTTCTGGTTCAAAATGGATACAGATATTTACTTCTGAGTTGAAATTGTACAAATCCAGTGTTACAGCTATTCATTATTTTTAAAAATAAATTTTAAGTGACAATTGCAACACCAGTGTTTTCTACTTATAACATAATTTTTATTTTCTCAGTAGTACTCAATGGAATCTTGCATCCTGAGAAAAAATGTCATTTTTTATTCCCTATAATGAAACACTGCATTATGTTCCATATCCATCTGTCTTACTCTACCATTGCCATTGTGGCACTGAAATCACAGCCTGGTTTCTTCTACTTAATATCATTTCAGTTATTAACTTTCATGTGGGTTTTTTTCATGTATTGTTCATTCCAACACTGTTCATTTCCATGGCATTCTATTTTAAGTGCCAGTGAGGCAGATTAGATTTTCAATCAAAACTGAGGGCTCTTGCACTTCTAATAGGAGCTACTATCAGTATTGATTAAAACGTAAACATTGAACCAGCACAATGAGCATCATGCGCATAAAGTCACACGTAAAATGTTATGCTTTAGAAATTTAGAAATGAGCCTTAGAAGCAGTAAGCACCTCACTGAATACATCATGTTCTGGATTTTGTAGCTGATTGGTTGGTTTTGCATTTGTGACTACTTCCAAAATTGGCCACTGCAGATTTGGAGGTTAGAATATGTTGTGTTGTACTGCTAACTAGAATTAGACAAGTTTGAGCAAGATGCTCATTGATTCCTTCTGCTAATTTCAGAAATGCATATGTACTATAGAAGTTGCTAAATATAAGACATAAGAAAGAATACTAATGTAAGATAGAGTGGTGACAAAATCATCAATAGCATACTAAAAGAAGTTGTATTATGCAGAAGAAAGATTTTTCTAGTTTTCTGTCATTTTAGATAACCAGAAAGTGCCCTGTGAAGTTTACTTACAGTAGAAAGGCATCTAGATATTTCAACATAGAAGTCTTATGAAACCATTAATTAATGAAGGAGTTAAAGGACCAACAGCAGCTTGCTTCCTAATCAACAAAGCCAGTGTCAGTTCATTACTTTTCTCTGAAAATGTAAAACAAGTCAAACAGCTTCAGTCACTCAGACAATAAGGAAAACACAGTGAACATGCTGTTGCACCATGAGCTGACACCAAAATACAAGTTTTAGAGTAAGTGATTTACTAGGGCAAAATTGAACAAAAATATTATGTCTTTCATTTAGCAGAAATTTTTTGAGAGATAAAGTTGATGCTGTTATAGCAATCTTAAAAACTTAGAGCTGAAGTTTTCTTCAGTGTGGTTAATGTTGAAATGGACTGCATGTATTAAACAACAAGCGGAAGAACATTCTGAAATGCAGTGGCTTACTTACAAAATTCTTAGGTTCACACTCATATGAGATTAAGACTAAAAAAGCTATGAAACTGCCAGTGCTAGTCATGAAGAATGCCCAGGGAGAGTTCAGAAAAGAAGGCTGGTTAAAAAAAAAATATCCTAGACTTTAGTGAAGTAGGAGCTTAAATATAAGTTAGCAACATTTTGTATTTTTGCAGCAAATCAGCAAAATAATTTGGAAATATTTTGTTTTAAAAGTACCCAGAGTTAAGAACTAATTTCTCACTGGAAGATCGCCTGCAAACTACCAGAAAGAAATGTGGACAGGAACTATAGAAAGTGGAGAATAATATGAGTTTAGTCTTAGGAAAAAAATCTAAAACTCTTCTGAAGAGGCAATTGGAGAAGGAAAGGTTATGTGTTAAGACTGCTTGTTAATTCATCCTGAATAACTCCCTATAGTGTTTCATCAGTTTCCTAGAATCTCTTCAGGGTGAAACATAGCTAGTCTGAATTCAGACATCTATACACTTTATTTACATTTTTAATAAGTAATGAAAATATAAAACAAGTGTCAACTGCTTATTAGTGAAATAATGGGGTTATGTATTGAAATAGATTGAAAGAAGATCAGAAATACAAGCAAGTGACAATTCTAGCACTATCATAAATTTAAAAATGGAGGTTTTTGCTGAAACTCCTCTAAAAACAACAGGGTAGGGGGAACTATAAAGGTGTTAATGTTGGAAACACTGAGGAATTTCATAATATATGGAATATTATGTTAACAGTCCTGCAATGCAATTAATTTTCATGTTTAGCAAAATCAGACATTTCATCTGTGCTGCAGTACAGAATGGGAATCCTTTGGGGCTAAATCTCCTTGCACTTAGCCAAAAATGGAATTGATTAAAATTTGACACACTTTTTAAAACTTGGTTTCCTGATACACAATGCAGAGCAGTTGAACTGGAAAAGCTGAAGTGTTGGCACGATGCCCTGTAGGCCACAGCTGATCCTGTGATTCTAGTCTTATGCACTGGGTCACTGTTAAATGCTTTTCTATCTCCTTGTTCACAGCTTACGTAAGGATTCTTTCCCATATGAATACTCACCTGAGGTGCACCAGCCCTTGCTACATATCTTATGAAATCTAAACACACCCTTTTGCCCCTACATCTAACAACAAAGCTTGACTACTGTTCATTGGCTACTTTTCATAAGAACAGCCATGGGATACTAGGGCCTTTATAGGGCCAACAAAATCTTTTACTTGCATGAACATCTGGATCCCTGCTATCATCATGTGAAAGCTCTGCCAAAGAGAAGCTGCCATGTTGTATACTCCCGGAAGCAGTTGAAAAGATGGGGAAATGTGAAAACAAGTGTTTTCACTGTGAAAACAAGCCCTTTATTCTAAAAACCATATTAAGAGGTCACAGAAGCATTATTCTTGAGAGGGGACTAGCAAAGGGCCGGAGAGTAGCTGCAGGCAAGACAAAATGAGAAGTTGCCTCTGCTGGTGTAATTTTTCACCATTACTGGGAAGTATCACTTGTGGTCAGAGTAAAAAATTCTGAAATTGCAGCCCTGAATGTTGTGCTAAACTGTTACCTATTCCATGCTGGCTCCTGGACATTGTAACAATTTCATCATTAAATTTTTCAAGTGTCCCAATTATTGTCTTTGAAGAAGTGCCTCATCAGACACTTTTGGACAGTTTTATGGGAGTAATCTGGTTTCTGTGCTCTTCCGGAGCCTGACTGGTTTTGTTTACATATGGTATTAGGTAACGTATTTGCATTCTGTTCCAAATAAGGATCCTTCTTATACTTTGAGCTCCAGTACCACAGAATTAGTCTTGTTTAGTACCTAACTTTTATACATCTATACAGAATGATTGAAGTTGAAGGGACCTCCAGAGATCATCTGGCCCAACACCCTTCGTCAAGCTGGACTATGTACAGCAGGTTGTCCAGGACTGTATTCAGGTTGATTTTGAGAGTCTCTAAGGATGGAGACCCTGTAACTTCCCTGGGCAACCTGTACCAGTGGTCAGTCACCCTAACAGTAAAAAAGTGTTTCCTGGTATTCAGAGAGAATATCCTGTGCTTTCATTTGTGCCCATTGCCTCTGTTCCTGTCAGTGGGCACCACTGAGAAGAGCCTGGTTCTGTCTGCTTTTCACCCTCCCTTGAGGCAGCATTTTTCACCTCCCAAATAATGTGGTGCTAACTGTCATACATGCTTTCACTTTTAAATAAGCCTTGTCATCAAGTCTGCTTTCCTGACCTAAGTATAGATACTGTACTTGTTTCCTTAATTCTACATTTTCTGTAGATGTTTTCAGTTGTCATCTGCAACAGTTGAAGAAATCTCCATACACTAAGTATAGAACTTCTGGTGAGAAACAATTCCACTCTGAATTTTCATTGGTGATCTGATAATTTGCCCATTTCCTTAGCATTTTGGTCCCATTTCTCAATCTTTTATAAGTTAGCTGAAGGCTCCCTGTTTGTTTGAAAGCTTACAATAAGCTGATGCTTCATACTCTTTCTTGCCTCATTTACCAGTCCTTCAGTGTATTCCTTTTAGGTTCTTCTGCTGCTCTCTCTGTGATAGTGTTCATTAGGATGGTATTTGCCACCTACACTACCGTAACCCACTGTCTTTTGTGATGAGTTTTCACCCATGTGTAGTTGTAATGATGCTGGAACAACACTCCCATTTATAGCACTTCCCCTCCCAGCCTTTCCATGATTGTCCACAGTTGCCTTCTGCACCTCCAGCTAATATGAACATGAAAAAAATGCGTCCAAAATCCTCATCATAGTGAAGTTCCTAAATGTGCACAGTCTGCTACTATTAATATTGATTTACTGTGTTATTAAGAGGTTTCCCGGTGGTTTTGGCTTTGTGGGCTTTATTTTAAAGGACATATGCAGTGGGGCAGTATGGGGGGCATAGTATGCAGTATCTTTCTTTTTGAAAGTGCAATAATGTACTTCGTGCTTGTAGGACATTGCTTATTACCAAGCCTTATCTGCTGAACAGTTGCAGACAGAAGCTGCTAAAATTCAATCCAGCACCTCAGCCACCCAGGAGTTTTATGAACCAGGCTTAGAATCATCTGCTAGTGCCAAATTGGATGATTTGCAGCGTTCTTGGGAAACACTGAAAAATGTGGTAAGTTTGCATCTGGAGACTTCAAAATAGTTGGCTAGCTGGTAAGGAATAAAATTCAAATAACTGGCTTAGCTAATATTCTTCTCTGTAATTTTTCGTTTTCAGACGGTAACTTGAATTTTTAGTTGTGATATATTATTTTTGTTCTTTGTTTGAAGGCCTATGCAAGATAGACCTCCATTAATAAAAATAAGAGTCATTAAAGCTGATAGTTGGCTTCAGAAATATTGGCTTTTGACAGACTGTGTTCCATGATCTAGTAAGGATATCCAATCATGCTGAATGAGTAGGCAAAGAAGGCCCAAGAATCCAGTTTCTCTAAATACTGAATCAACACATTTCTGTATAGTTTTGCAGCATAATCATTCAGTGATGTATGAAAACAGTCAGAGTCTTGATCACATGCTGTAAATTTTAATTCCTTTCAGAGGCACAGTAGCTGTTACGGGGTATTAAGAACTATGTGTCTAGCAAATAGTGCACATCCATATTTGAGTGCATGAAATCTAAAATAATGTATGAGAATAGGTTTTCCATGCTTTATTAATGTCCATTTATCTTAAGCAGCAGGACCTAGAATTTTACTGATGAAATTTAAGTAAATATTTTTAATATGGATGTTTGTAATTTATACTCTTGAAAACTTGGTGCAAGTTTTTCTGCACGGTGACTCTCCCTTCTGAAACGGCCACTTCTACACCTGGTTTGGTACCACTGGCACCATCACTTCAAGACACCATCAAAATTAAGGGAGGACAGGTGGAAGAGGCATAGGGAGGGGAATAGCAAAGATATGCTTAAAGATNTTCAGATCAGTGAAAAGCAGCGCACACTCTATGAAGCTCTTGAGCGTCAACAGAAGTATCAGGACACACTCCAGTCTATATCCACGAAAATGGAGACGACTGAAATCAAACTAAATGAGAGTTTGGAGCCAGCCAAAAGCCCAGAGAGCCAGATGGCTGAACATCAGGTAAAATCTTATATGTGAGGAGGAGAGGGAGAGTGCACATTGCCTGCATGTTTTTTGTTCTGATTTTTAGATGGTAACCTTCTTCATGGCTGGATACCTCAAACACATGCATTTGTTGCATGAACCTTCTCTGTTAACTGTCTTGCCTTTCTGGGCTTCCTGCTAAAGATGGTGTGATGGGGATTGTTTTAATAATGATCCTTTTTGAAAGAAATAGAATAGATCATAAGAGTTTGTCCAAATGAAATTTTCAGCAAAAGCTTTTGTCCAAGATTGTTCCCAATGACAGCTGTATATACTGTTCTTCAGCATCACTGCTGAAGAAATACTTATAACAATGTCAAATTTTCTAAGATCATAACCTATACTGATGCATCATATATTGAGCAAAATAAATTTTTCACCTTGTTAAACAAAACAAACCAAAAGCACACAAAAATCCCCTCACAAGGGAAGTCTCAAGAAATAATGATCTGAATAATAAGACAATATTAAGTAATGCACCTGACATATGTCTAAGTTGTAATCACCTAAGCCTTCTATCTGATAGCTTGAATCTATCTGGTGTGGCCAATGGGTGTGTGTTTGTGAGGGAAAAATAGGGACATGTTTTAGCTTCCAGCCTAAAACTTTCTAACTGGACAATGAACATCCAGCGATAGATGTAAATATGGTACTATGGTACTATCCTTTTATAGGTATAAAACTGGTTCATAGAATAAGAAAAAGAGTGGGAACTTATTTTGAGCCGTGGAATAAATCTCTGAATATTTACATCTATTGCTGGACATTCCTTGTCCACTTAGAAAGTTTTAGGCTGGAAGCTAAAACACGTCCCCATTTTTCTGTCACAAACACATGCTCGCTTACTTGTTCATTATTTTTACTGTGAATACTAGAATGCCCTACAGATAATTTATTGGAAGAATAAATTTTCAGTTTCCAAAATAATTCCTCGTGATAGGTTTGA
>VZTT01023414.1:3072-14253 GCA_013400855.1 Buphagus erythrorhynchus
TGCGTGAATGACAAGGGTTTCAAGAGTTTGAAGATATGAACTTTGCAATACCAAGGGCTCAGGTACCTACGGTGTGTGACTGTAGCTAGATTTTAGCTAGAATCTAATTTATAAAAAAGTATTCTGTTTTCTGCAGTGGTCATTCTGGTCCTTGCATGTTAATTTATATTGTGTATTTTTATACCTCTGGCTTCAGAGATACTTCACAAAGAAATAAATCTAAAGGAAGAAAATGTGATATTATGTCTAGTTTGAGAAACATTCTAACAATAGGAAGTCAAAATCTTTAACGTGAGATATTGTTAATAGATTTAGGTATATTATGAAGACACAAATTGCCACACAATGTCACCTCCATGTTACTTGTGATGGTGATTATCACAGGTTAAGAAACTAAAAATTCCCACCCATATAAATGGTTAATATCAGTTGGGGACAATTTCCATTTGTTTAAGAAATATAAGAATAGTAAAAAACCTCCCAATTTCGAGAAAATATTTTAAAATGTATTCAAGAATGTTGCAAATAATTATCTTTTTGCTTACAATATCAAGAATGTCACTATAATTGGTTTTTTTCTAGTAAATGAAAAATAGATGTCAATGCTTATTCTTGCTCACTACAGACTTTAATTGCTTTGCTTTCTTATTATTTGCATTGCTATGCAAAATCCAATGACCTTTATGTTACATTAGAATATCAGAAAAAATTGGAGAGACATTTCTGTCTTGAGATGAAAAATGTTATTTGTTTTCCATGATCCAGTCCGCTGTTGGGACTTAAATCCCACGTGGATGCATTTTAAACTAAGATCCCAAGACATTCTTATTTCTTCTCTCTCTATAGGGATTCAGATAAGTCAGAAAAAAATCAGTATTCATGATTGTGCATAAAAAGTTCCTTCAGGTTTTTAGTCCTCCTTTTTTGCCCCTTGAAATTTTAGACAAAAACGACCTGATTCATTTTTTCAGCACTTTCTTAGGAACATATTTCAGATTTAAATGACTTTGGATTTTTTTTCTCCTTTTTATTTTGTGTTTTGTATTAAAATTATGATCTATTCATTGGTATGCTAGCAGGAAGAAGCAGAGAGGGTTTGTTTTTTTTATTTTTTCTTTTCTTTTTTTTTTTTTTTTAGTTNCTCAGTACACAGCTACATTCTCCCCTGCAGTATGTAGGAAGCTATTTGAATTAATGCTTCTGCAATTTACAAAACCTCTTGTGCTACATAATTTTGCTGGATGGAAAAAGATGGAATTAGATCTCTTTTGGCAGCCTCAGTGCAACCACTCACATATGAGCTGTCCTGCTGTTCCCTCTCTGAAAAGCCATTGTGTCTCTATCATTGTAGACTTCAGTCTTGGCAAAAACTACATTGCCACAGTGTGATTTCCATGGGCTTTATTTTAAACAGAATTATTTATGCTATTCTTACAGAATCTAAATTATCATGAGAGCCTCCAGAGTGAAGGTTAATTCTGTTGCCAGCAGCTGTAGCTTCGCCCTCTGAAGTTGAATCTGGTAGTGGCAGCAATTACTGGCCATTCCTGTTCTGATAAATTTGTGTTTTGTCTTTGATCAAATATGTCAAGCCTTTAATTCTGCATAATCATTGATTGCATGACGTGCCAGACCATCTTTTTTTATCATCATTCACATCTGCTGCTATTTTGCAGTCACACAGGTAAATTGCATTGACCTAGAACGTGCTGTTTTAATCTCAGCACCCTTATTGTGAAAGAATGCCAAAAGGGTCTGAAATACTATTCCCAAACAGTGGTAATCTCAAGATGGCATACCAGATGAAATAATAGAAAATTAAAAAAAATAAAAAAAAAAAAAATTGTCCCAAAATTATAGTGCCAGAAACTAAAATAAGGTGGAGAAATTGTATCACAAGGAGGAACACAAGGCCTTTGATCTTTGAGAATCCTGTGGGTCATGCAGAATACCTGTTAAATTTGTGTTACTCACTAGAGATCTTCTGGAATAACTGAAGAGTGCTAGTTAATGATAAGTAAAAAGTAATCAGTCAAACTGCAAATTTCTTTTTTTTTAGTTTGTGTCAAGTTTGGGCAGAAATTCAAATATTAAAAAGTAATGTGTGATGATAATACCAGACTATTAAAAATGCCCAGTACCTCACCAGTTTCTGCTACTTATGATGTTTTAATTTCTATATTATGCATTTCCAGCTCAATTTCTAAACAAAAAGAGTTAGTGTGCAAATCAACCTTTTCATTTTGAAAAATGTCTAATGGGACTTTAACTATTTCAGAATGGTTTATTTTTTATTTTCTGTCCACAATGAATAAATTAATGTAACAGGAACATTTCCTCCAAACTTTGTTTCATTAGAACTGTCTTTTCTGATACTTTCAAGAAATTTTATAGTTCAACAAATATAATAGCCAGTTAGCATCTCAAAATGCTCTAATAAAATGGAGCCGTTTACTACCCATTATCTCTCTATGTACATTATTTTTAAGCATTTACTAATTCAGAAGATAGGAAGCTCCAAGAGCAGGAGCATGTTTCCACTGCTTAGATAAATCCTGTATGTTTACAGATGTGAACATTTTTGCATTCTTAGAATGCCACAGTGCGCTTTCAGCTCTTCAAGCCAAAAGTGCTATAAAAAGGCCAGGTTATATGGGAGGGGTATATTTGTTCTGAATTGTATCAATTCAATTTTTGCATTGTTCACTCTCAGAATTTTACACCTTGAAACCATAACTTAGAAACACCACTTTTAGATGTGAAGCAGCAAAATGTCATGAGGCTCTACATGTCATATTTTCACATAAGAGAGGAAAATTGTTAGGCTCAACACCAGACAGGGTGGTATATATCTTTTGACCATATCCAGCAATGTATACTTCATTTTATAGTAACTTCCAAGACTTTTGTACAAATTTAGCTGTAGACTTGCTCTTTAACAAGCACTATTTATGTACATGACAAGTTAGAAGTTCAGCCATTTTTCAGCAGTCTGAGTGATAAAACATGGTGATAGTTTTGAGATGGAATTCTAGCACTGCAAAAGTTCTAATACAAAAAGGAGTTTTTTTAAATGGCAAAACCAGAGAGGACAATGAAACACATTTAAAACTGGGTAGAAATTAACAAAAAACATTTCCAAACAGGTGGTAATAGGAAGAACATTTTAATGTATTTGAAAGTATTCAAAACAGTGCTCTTTGTTGTTTTTGTTCTGGGGCTGCTTCTGTTTGTTTGTTTCTTTGTTTAATTTATTTTGACTTGTGTTTTTTACTGCTTTGGTCAACCCTCATTCGCACTCACGCTTGTTTTTTACACTCCAGTAGAACAAGGATATTTGAATTCCCTCCTTGTTGTTAAGCTGCACAGAAGGAGCAATTCTGATAAAAGCAGCAGTGCAAAGCAGAAAAGATAAAGCAATGACAGTATACATAAGATTATTCTCATTTAGATTAAAATTTTTCATCTCTTTTAGTAATGACCCTTCATTTGGTCTGAATTACTTTTGGTTAACCCCTACATTTCAGAGTTTAATTTTTTGGTAATGCAAGGAACGATATTTAGCCATTCCAAATTGTCATCATTTTTGGAAAGCATCTAATCATTTTGCTTGCTTGCAGGAGCTATGTGGCTCTTTACTACTTCACTGTGTGCTGTAAATACTTTTCAACACATTTTGTATTCTCCCATACTCTCAGCAGGTGCCATAACTAGAATTTGAAAATCCAAATAAGTACCATACTGTGGCTATGTACTTTTCACAATGTAGCAGTCGTGTACTAGCACATGGCAGTTCAAACCACAATGTATATTTTTATAAGAGTAGCTAACAAAATCTGTTGGTCTCCTCTGTGGGGTTATGGACATCCAGAGAGTAAACAGTTATGTCACAGGAGTTTTACAGGAATTCAGTGGAAGTTTGACAGAAGTCCTTTTCACATACATTGGAAATGAACAGACATACACAGGTATCATTCAGTTCGTCTTAAGGTAGACAGAAAGAAATGCCAGAGAAATCATATCCTGTAAGTACACCTCCATTCTATTAAAAATGGAACATACAAGAGTGTAGCTCAGTATAGATGTACAAACTGTAGACACCAACATCAGCCAAGACAATTTCCAACCTTTATGTGTTTCTCGTTTTAGTACATAAATGGAGGCATCCTGGGGCAGGCAAATCTTTCAAAGGTATTACACTCTCAGGCAACAGGGGAGTTTCCTGTCATTCCAAGTAAACCTGAATGGCAGATCAGAAATTAGTCCATATATAAAACTTTCATTATCAGATATTAAAAAATAGTGACAGTGTTTTGTGTTTTCATTATCAGAAATTAAAAATAGCAAAATGTGTTTGTTGGAAAGTTTTTGGGGTTTTTTGGGTTTTTTTTTTTTTTTTTGGTTTGGTTTTGTTTTCTGATTTTCTCGGTTTTTTGTTTGCTTGCTTGGTTTTAGTGTTAAAAGTAAATCCACAAATTAACAAAAACTTAAATGCATTGTTCAGGTTTATCAAATAGCTTCCATCATACCTCTAAAAGCAAGATTTTAAAATACTTAATGTCTAATTAATGCTTGTTCTGACAAAATTTGTCAGAAATTTAAAATTTAAAATCATACACTTCATGGCTTTTTTTAAAAACTAACATTGACATTTCTGTTGCCTCTGTATTCTAGAACTAAAGCTGTATTTTTTTATGAATGAGATGATGACATTTTTTATGGAATATGCTAAAAATTTCTTTAATAAACACCTATTTGCCTTTAAAAACACACTTTTATCTAAACATAAACTTTCAGTGAAATAACTTTGCAGCATGTTTTAGCCACAAAGTTGTTTTTTGAGGAATTCAAACTCTTAGTACATTATAAATTATAGCGTTTACCTCAGTGCACTAGTTACAAAATCACATGTAAAAATGCAATGAACTTCACTACTAAGATGCTTAGAGTTACTTTTACAAGCTTTCCTTATCTTTAACAGTACATGACAGAACATACATATAAGCATCTTGTGCACTCAGTTATTTGTTCAGCACTAAGCCAAATCAGGGAGAAATACGATAATTATAGCAATATCTTCTCAATTCATTTATTTAAAAAATGTAAACAGACAAGCCTTTTTCTTTCATTCTTAATTTCAAAGACCTTTTTAAACAAAGAACGAAACTTCATCTACAGCAAAGCAAGATGTTTCCTCCTAAACTTGTCTCAAAACCAAGACAATGTAGCAAATGCAAGAGCCAGAGATAATCTAGGTTATGTTACCTTCTTTGCTATTTCACTTCAGCTGCAGTGAGATTGTCACCACAAAATTAAAACAGGCTCTTTACCCACAAAGGTTTAGAGGATTTACCCACTGATTTCTTTCAAGAAGTGGATCTGCATATCAGGAGTTCACACACACCCTCATGTGCAGCCTGAGGGTTCAGTTGTGCTGCCCTGCTTGTCTGCATGACACACACAGTGCAAAGCAAAGCTGGCAATGAGCCGTACAGATAATTGCTCATGTGTGCACAAACACAGCTTTCCTGAGGGGTAAATTTCTTACCTTCAGAGGAGGAAATTACTGTACTACTGATGGCTGCAGATGTGCTCTCAGAAAGTTTGGATACCATAAACAGACCTAACTCAACTGTGCCCTGTATGCAGTGCACTGAATCACAGGGTGGAGGGAAAATTCCCTTCTATCATTGTTACTCAAAAGATCTGAGATCCTCACAAGGACAATATTTTTAGAGCTGCTTCCTAGAACACGTGCACTGCGGGCAGGGCCCAAGAGAGGAGCCGATGAGCATCCTGCACCAGTCTGTCAGCAGCAGAGGCCAGCAGCACCAAGCTCCTGGTTTGGTGCAAGGGATACACGGGACAGCAGCNCAACTCCTGCCAGCCCGGGAGCAAGGGATACACGGGACAGCAGCTGTGGCTCCTGGAGGGAGCAATAGCCAAAATGAGACTTGCAGGGCAGTGAGGCAACCACGGAGGGAGATTAGCAGTTTCAAAGGCACCACACAAGCCAAGGGACAATGCATATATGCAAGAAGAAGAGAAAACTTTGAAGGAAGATATCAAAGTTTCACAAACACTTGGCTGCCACTTCTTTGCAAGAAACATCAATATTTTAATGGGCAGGTGCAGAGCAACGAGCAGAACAGGCTTGGACTACTTCACTTGAAACCATTGCAGCTTCCCTGTCAGAACCTTTAGCAGAAAGCCATAATGCACAACATTATGAACTGCAATGTAACACTTGCTGAAGGTATTGCTCTTCACAAGAGCTGATATTGTCAAGGTAAAAGACACACAAATAAACTACCTGCTACCATCTTAGTGAAAACTACAAAGTTTTTCCTAATCGTTAAGTCCTAGAATAAGAATTACCTAATGTTCAACAGAATTTTTTTTTCTGAGCAAAGGGAAGACTGCATGCATACGAAAACTAGAATTTGCTATTAGTCCAAATGTAGATTAACAAACTATCAGTGCAAGATATTTGATTAATCTAGAAAAAACCTTCATAGGTAATATCAAAAATTCTTATTCACACTTCTTAATTAAAATCTTAAAGGATGATAAATAAAGTTAAGGCTATCAGGGGGATTTTCTGCCACGCCAGGATATTAAATGCCACAGAAATAAAATTTTTTGATAAATGAAACTGAAAGTGGACAGGTTTCTACAATATATAACTTCTCCTTCTTGTCAAAACTTCATATACTTATAAAGCCATGCACTTGGTTTTTTAGAGGTTGTTGAATATGGGGAACCATATTTGTCTGATACTTTATTTTGCTAAAAGAACATCATACTTTCTTAATACTGTTGTTGTTGAACTAGCACTGAGAAATAGGTAGAGTGGGACTTAAAATTAAGTAACAGATAAAAGAAGTGAATGTGTTCTTTAATCTTTCAGGTGGTTGTATCAATTACACTTCTGATAGAGATCTTTTTTGATATGCATTGTGGGTGACATTAGTATTATAATTGTGGGGAAATATCCCCCTATAAGATAAAGACAGAAATAGAGCACACTTATTCTAGTTCTGTTGAAAGTGGCCCTTTTACTTCAATTCCATCTAAACAGGAATAATCTAGAAAGAGTTCAAGCTCTCCAGGAAAAGGAAAAAAAAGCTATTATTGATATCATTTTGGTGTGGGTTTTTTTCTCAGGTTGCAAAGAGAATCTTTAAATTAGCATGTGTTTTTAACCTATCTCTGACTTTACACTGATGGATGACTCTAGACTTCACAATGATAAGTGGATATTTGTTCTTTCAAGCCTTTGAATGTGATACTGAAGACATCCTTTCCCATTTGTGAAATCTAACTATATCCTTTTTTCTATGTATGTTTAGCTATAGACAGTTCCATACTTGTACACCATGCCGAGTCAAAAAGAAAACAAAACAAAACAAAACCAGAAGACTAAAAACGACAAAAGGGGGGGAAAAAACCTCAACAAAACCCAGGACAGTTAAACCATTTACAAAACTGTTGTAAAATTCCTGGTGAATGAAGAAGGAAGTCTGAGGACCAATCTAGATTTTCAATAGGGGTGATAAAAACTATATCAAATATGTTAGATTTGAGAAGACAATTCACAGAGAAGTACTAAAGACATTACATGAAAATGCACCTCAAAGGCTGGGTAAAACTTTGTTTGAGTGCTGTTTTTCTTTAAATGTACGTATTGGGATCTATCTTGTAATTGCAAAAATTTCCACATCATACCACACAGTTTTACAGCCTTCTGATGAAAGGTTTAATGGATAAGTCTATTGTTTGTCTATGCTATAGCTTTTAAAATGCAATCAGAAAACCTTTGTTCCATCAGAGAAGATAAAATGATAAAACTAATATCCCAGTGGTGAAAATTGACTAGTAAAACTACACAAAGCTTATCTGATTGAAGAAAATTTCTCATTTTCAGTCCAGTAGAGAAATGACTCTAAACCGATGGAATTCAAATTTTGTTATGCCTCTTATACACTGAATAAAAGAAGGTAATCCCATCTTTGTAGAGGAAAACGCTAAAATGCTACTCTTTTCCATAGCCATGGAGATGGAGTTACCTATTCCCAGTCATTCAGTCATCAGAACTGCCCAGAACTTTATTTCACATTTCCTTGGTTGCAAAAGGGAACCACCAAGTCCGTAGATTCTGCTACAGCTTGCTCAGTAGCTGTCACTGTGCTCCAGGTGCAGAAGTATGGTTAAGAATCAAGAAACTCTAGGAACAGTCAGTTTTCAATTTTTTCGAAGCAAGCTAAAGAATCATCTCCCCACAATTAGATAAAAATATCCCAATTACAATTCCATCTAATTATTGTGAAAATTATTGTGAAGACTATTAAGCTGCACTAGAAACCATAGAGAAAACAGGCACATATTTTGACCCCAGATCCTTTAACATATAATCACAATGCCAACCCACTATCCCACTTCTAAAAGGGGCAAATCCATTAGTTGTTGGAAATAAGTTACATTTTAGAGGGTTGAAAATGTCATGGAAGTAATAATTATACCACAGAAATACATAAAATAAATTTAGTGGAGCAGTAAATACCCTTCTACACTAGAACTATTCTAGAACTTCAAGGGGCAAAGAAGTATCTTACTTTAGTAAAATTGAATTATACACAATGTAATAAAAACACTCTTTAAATATAGATATTACTCTTAATTTCAAGATATGTTCACTCACATGTAAATTTTTTTTCAAATAATTAAAACTGCTTCTTAAAATGTTCCGTAATGAGTAGGGACACACTAGTGCTGCACAGTTAAAATAGATTATTTTAAAATTGAATCTAAATGTACTGTAATTCACATTCATTAAAAGACTAGACATTTTTCAAGTAAATTAAACTATTCTATAAAAATCAATTCACTGTACAACAGTAACATATTACAGACCTGCAGTTAAAAGTCAATCATTTAAATGGGAGAAACACTAATCCAGCAGTAAAAATTCTATTGACTCAACAACACTTACTCAAATTTAAGAAAATAAAATACCCACCCTGCATCTGTGAGACCGTCCAGAGTATCTTTAGACTCAGTAATTGTTTATTAGCCATGAAAAGACAGATTATTTTATAGACAGCAAATCTGAAACATACGTTGAGGATTGGAGAAAAAAAAATTACTTGGAGAAATGCTTTTAACTTCCATCTATAGATTTTGGTCCCAGTATTGGATATTTGACATAAAATTAATGGTTTTATGTAAATTTATTAGCTTAATGAAAAGCATCAGATGGTCTAGAGATATAATTGCATATGAGTTTATAATTAATGTTATAGTTTTACTGAAAACAGAAGCTAATACGTGCTATTTGCAGAGTTTCAATTTAGGAGTTTTCTTTAAGTATGTTTGATAGATGGAAGGGAGTTGCAGAAGTGAATTTTTTGCCTTTTTAATACTACATTTTGGGCATCAGAAGGCAGAATTTACAAAATTGACAATTTAACATATTACTTAAACATTAACATAAAGTAACTGAATTCCACCTTTTATTAAGAGTAACACCATCTCCCATTGTGGAGCTTACATTCAGTTTCATATATCAGTGTGAAAACAGATATTTCCTATTCCAAGTGAGGTGAATATGATAATGATTTTGACTTTAAGTGGCTTATCTCTTCCTTCTAAAAAATTCAAAATGGATTGTTTGAACGATATTAAACATTACTGTCTGTTGCTACAACATTAAATTTTTTCAGTTTTCATGCACAAAATAAAGAGAAAGAAAGAAAGAGAATGAAAGAAGAAAGAAAGAAAGAACAGAAGAAAGAAAGAAGAAAGAAAGAAAGAAAGAAAGAAAGAAAGAAAGAAAGAAAGAAAGAAAGAAGAAAGAAAGAAAGAAAGAAAAGANCTATGCATCAACAAATTAGGCAGCATAAGGCAGCAGAAATGTCCCAGCATTTGTTACATATGATGGATTTTTCTATTTTAAGTGTGTACTACATAAAATTGTTTCAGTATCGAGTGCTTTTTGGACAAATGATATCCATAATTCTCAATAGCCATTATCAAGTTCAGTTTTATCTGGATGTTACTTCACTTCAAAAGATTCCTGATACTTAGTTCATTCTGCAGTGCCACAACATTGAAAGACTGAAATCAAATTTTGCCAAATGTTGTTTCAGGCAGGCAGCTGAGTTTCATAGGACCATTACTTGTCAAAAGAAATTTAAATTTTTACCAGGGCCGCATTCCACCACAGATAAGAAACATTACATTCTCTTACACTTTTATATTCTAGTGGAGTTATTTCCTACCTGTGTTTTAATATGTTTAGCTGTTGAGATATTTTTCCAGGAAAACATCAACCTGCCTTTGGGTAGATAAGAGGCAAATGAGGTTCAGCCTGATTTAAGACTTCACTGTGAACAGACAAGCACTTACAGTTTGCTTCCATGTTACCTGCCATTGTGACGATGGTTGACAAGAAAGCAGAGTTTGTTTCACACCTACTCAAATGCATGAAGACAAGCCAAGAAGAACATTAATGTTAAGAACTCTTTAAAAGAAGCAATCAACAAATTGTATCCCACTTGTGAAAAAGAATCGCTGTATTGCTTAAGGGCTTTGGGAAACCGAAGAAAGTATCTTTGGGTATATAGATTCTAACTGCAATCAGATGGAAGCTCCTTGATGACACTTAGCCATAAAAGGAATGTAAGTTGTCTGATGATCAGTAAGAATACTTCCATTAATATGTGTGACATAGAGTATAGAACAGAAACTGAAATTGTGATGGCTGACTGCTTATCTCATCTGCCATTATCTCTACCAGATGCCCAGATAAATGATGATATAGAGTACTTGCACAGATTACAAGCATATCTACTACTGTGCAGGATAGCAATTTAGCACTACAGTTTAACACATCTCATTCATCTGAAAACTATCTGTTTTCCTGATAACAAGGTGGCCCAACAATCCCAAATATTTTTATTTATTTCTACAACAGCATTCTACTCTATTCTATAAAATGAACAGTTTTTACAAAATATTCATGACAGGCTTGGTCACTATTTATTTTTCAATGGATACAATTGTTTCATGGAAAGCATCTACAACTGTTGGAACAAAACTGTAACTATGAGAACTCTGCTGGTGGCCAAAATTGCATGTTGAAGTTAAAATTGTCTAAGTTTGAAGCCAGTCTTATACAAA
>VZTT01023415.1:0-26453 GCA_013400855.1 Buphagus erythrorhynchus
TCCTGCTGGTCACAGCATTCCTGGTAGAGTCCAGGATGCCCTTTGCCTTCGTGGCCCCTTGGCACACTCTGGCTCATGTTCATTGTCTGTCAGTCAGCACCCCCAGGTCCTTTTCCGCTGGGCCATCCTCCAGCCACTCTACCCCAGTCTGTAGCACTGCATGGGGCTGTTGTGACCCAAGTGCAGGACCTGGCATTTCACCTTATTGAATCTCACACAATTGGCCTCAGCTCGTTGATCCAGCCTGTCCAGATCGCCCTGCAGAGCCTTCNAGACCCTTCCTACCCTCCAGCAGATCACACCACCACCCAACTTGTTGTAGCCTGGGAACTTGCTGAAGTGCACTCGAAGTCCTCATCTAGATCATTGATAAAAATATAAAACAGGACTTAAATGAAAGAGCAGGAAAATTTTTGTTTACACAGTTGAGACAATTATCTCTCTAATATGGGTAATTATGTTTTTAAACATAATAACATAGTGGAAGAAATTATATTAAACAAAAATATAAATAAACAAATGGAGTAATTGTATCTTTAAACAAAAATTGTGAGCTCTTTTTGGTATCTTACACAGCTATACATTCTTCAGATACCATAGAGAACTGCAAATAATAATTAGCTTGATGATTGAGTCACATATTTATAGAATTTTTTAGAATTGTAAATGCAATGAATGTTTCCCTTAAAAAGCATCAGAGAGTCTTTGATAGATACAGTAAAAAAAAGGGATATTTTTGAGGGTGCTTGATGGGGATGATGAGAAAAAGGACACTTCCGTTTTGCCCCAAGGTGAGGTTTGAACTCAGGAAAATAATCCTGGTAAAGTCTGATACATAAAGTTCTGAAACAATCTTATATGGCTTTTTTTTTCTTTTCAGTGATATTTAATGGCTGTTTGAGCTTCAAGAAATCAAGCGGATGGAAAATGCCTGTAGTTCACCTGCTGCTTTTAAGCAGCAATAGATGTAAGAGTGAATTATATTTTCTTTAGTACAGATATCCAGAAAGTTTTACCTGCCTCTGGCGTTGAAAGAAAACATGTAATTCGCACTTCTATGAAAGAAAATATATTTGTGTAATCACAGTCTTTTTTTTTTTTTTTTTGAGGGCAAACCATAAGTGGAGGGAGTGGAGGAAGTCTTCCAAATCTTGTGTGAATACCACTAGCTCAGAGACTGTTGTGACAGTCTTCTGCAAACACAAAGTCCATATCACAGAGACCATTCACATTACAAAGGACCTAAACTATTTCTCAAAATACTTGAAGAATCTTCTGGGAGCAGAGCAGTACCAAATAGAGAGGGCTTACTACAAAATCTCCTAACCCTAGGCACTGAAATACTGCTCAGTTTCCTCAAATAAATTCATCTCTACACATAGTGAGGTTGTAAATGTGTCAAATACATTTGGAAAAGGATCTGTGCCAGTGAAAGTGCCTGTGGTTGTCCCATGGACATAAGTTCCTGCTCTGGTGTTGCTGTCTTCAGTGATGAGAGTACAAAACAGAGACACTTCATGGGATTCTAAACTCTCCCCCTCCAGAAAAAATATGTGCTTTCTGAAAATAGCCCTGTTTGGCTAATTAAAAAATATTCCCTGGTTGGAAAATTTAAAAAAAACCTAAATCTTATTCCCCCTGGACTATTAGTACTGTCTTATCTCCATTTAAGTTCTATTGTCTCCACTTCCTTCTCCACAATCAAATTTTCGTTAATTTCTTCAAATAGAAGACTTAAAAAAGAACTACAGGTACTCTCTGGACTTTGATTTCTTTATCTTTCTACTACTCCTTTCTGTTCACAAATACAAACCTCTCATTTGTTCTTCATTTTTCTTCTGTTATCTTCCAGTGTGTTCAGATGCCTCTCTTGTGCTCTGAGTGTTAGCTGAGAGAATTTCCCCATATTTCACACTTAAGATACCCACCCACAGCCCTCACCTACCATTCTAACCCCTTTTCCAGGCCTTTCTTTTCTTCCATTCCTAAGCTTGTTAATACTCCAAAATCTTTTCTTCATCCCATCTACAGTCTCTCCTCTATCCCTGACATATCTCTAAAACTTCTCACACCAAGGCCTTTTATGATGGCAGTTGCATCTCAGATCCACAGTCAGCTTGTTTTTTTCAAGCTGTCAGGCTCATGCAGCATGTTTAACCAGGCTTTTCTACCTTAATTCTTGTCCTTCTCCAGGGACTCTGTCCTCTCTGGGCTTCTTTCCTACTCTCTAATCACATTTTTTGGGGACAATTCCTTTTACATTCTCTAGGTTTTCAGTAGCTCTTTTATGACCCTATCAGCATGCACTCTCTTTGAATAATTTCATCGGAAAAAACTCAGCTCTGGTCCCTAAGAAGACAGACAAACAGATTTTCTCTTGTACCAAATCCTGGTCTCTGTCTTTGGTGAGTGTTCAGTGATACACTTTACTTACCTGTGACTAAAGGCAAACTCATTCTCTCAGGGCCACTTGGCAGAGATAGGTCCTGTTTGTTCAGTCTTTAGTGAGTGGGGTTATGGCTGATGACTGGAATGCTGCAGCAGTATGATAGTTCAAATAACAAATAACTGTGGGGTTGAAATAAATCAATATTGAGATGAATGTTGCATTACCTCTGAGAACACTTACATAAAGTATATTTATTGGCTTAAAAAAATCTGCATTTGAGTCTATTGTTCCATCTATTTGAGCCAATGTCTTTGATACTTCCAAAACCAATATGTTTCAGTGGTCCTGAATGAAAATATTTTATGTAAATATTGAACAGCAGTATCAGATGACATGCATGCTAGGTTTTGAATACAATTTGGAAACTAAATAAAACCATTGCCAACAATTTGCTTTCTTTTGGTTTTGCCAGTCTTCTGAAGAATTAGAAGGTCTCTAGATGTGAAATGGAGGTACATCATAGGGATATGGAGGGATAAGGTGATGCAACAAGGATCTGACTGTTCCTTTAGAATTACAATGTTAATAAAGTGATAAATACTTTTTTCCCATCTTAATTTTGACACTAAATTTGAAAGCAGTGTACCAATAAATAGTGATGGCTTGTAAAAGAAGTGTTTAGGTCCAACTACATTTCTATCCAGCTTTTCATTTCAAAATCAATAATGTGAAAACGTTTGCACACAATCAAGTAATTGTGAGGGGATAAAATAGCCTATGAGCTTGCAGTGATCATATTGGATAAACCGTAGCTTTATCTCTCTCTATTGATTCTTCCTTCTTTCATTTACTTGATACTCCATGGAAATCTTATCATCTAGGCACCTGTGTTTTCTTAAGAAGTTACAATCAAGGCTGACAAGTTTATATCCATTTTCACCCATGCATGAAAGTACTAGAGGAAGATAGGCATTTTTCTATCTTATTCTTCTGTGGGGCTTTATTATTCACCATGTAAGACAGCTTCTCTTTGATGTCTCATCTGTAGAAAAGAAACACATTTATCTTCATTGCCACCTTTTGATTTCCAATGCATATTGAAAATAGTTGTTGAGTGAAGCAGACTTCCAAGCTGATGGTTTGAAATCAGAACCATAGAATCCTTTAGATTCTAAAAAGACCTCTTAGATAATAGATTCTAGCCACTAACCTAGCACTGGCTGCCAAGTCCACCACTAAACCATGTCCTCAGTGCTGCATCTAGCCTTCTTCTAAATACCTCCAGGAATGGTGACTCAACCACTGCCCTGGACAGCCTGTTCTGCTGCTTGACAACCCTCTCAGTGAAGACATTTTTCCTAATATCCAGTCTGAACTTCTCCTGGTACAACTTGAGGTAGTTTTCTCTTGTTCTCACTTGTTACCTGAAACCAATCATCATCTGGCTACAGCCTCCTTTCAGGGAGTTGTAGAGAGTGCTAAGGTTTCACCCCGAGCCTCCTTTTCTCCACAGGCTAAACACTCCCAGCTCCCTCAGCCACTTCACATCAGACTTGTGCTGCAGACCCCTCCCCAGCTCCATTGCCCTTCTCTGGACTCACTCCAGCACCTCACTGTCTTTCTTGTAGTGAGGGGCCCAGAACTGAGCACCAAATTTGCATCGTTGTCTCGCCAATGCTGAGCACAGGTGGAAAATGACTTTTCTGGTCCTGCTGGCCACACTAGTGCTGATCCAGGCTGGCATACCATTGGCCTTCTTGGCCACATGGGCACACACTAGGTCATGTTCAGCCAGTTGTCAACCAGGACCCTCAGGTCATTTTTTGCTGAGCAACTTTTCAGCCACTCTTCCCCCTGCCTGAAATGTTGCCTGGAATTGTTGTAGTGCAGGACCTAGCCCATTGATCCAGCCTGCCCAGATCTCTCTGCAGAGCCTCCCTACCCTACAGCAGATCAGCATTCCCCCCATAACTTGGTGTTTGCAAAATGGTTGAGAGTTCTTTTATTCCCCTCACCCAGATAGTTGATAAGGATTTTGATTATGACTGTATCTAACACAGCCCTGGAGAGCACCACTTGTGCCTGACCACTGCATGGATGTACCTCTATTCACACCTCTTTTGGGCCCCAGCTGTCCTGCCAGTTTTTTACTCATCCAAGAGCACACCCATCCACACCACTGGAAGGCAGTTTCTCCTTGAGAATGCTACAGGAAACAGTGTCAAAGGCTTTGCTAAAGTCCAGATAAACAACATCTGCAGACTTTCCTTCATCCACTGAGTGGGTCACCTTGTCACAGAAGAAGATCAGGTTAGTCAAGAAGAACCCACCTTTCTTACTGTCTGGGTCTGATCACCTGATCATCCTATTAAACTGCTTATTCATTAGAAACATAATAAACCCATTTGGTAGCTAATGCTTCATCTGATTATTAATGCTGGATATAAAAGAAAATGGCACTTTTGATTACTTGCATGTCTCAAACTAGTTTCAGTAAAACACCATGTTTGATGTCACTCAGTGGTGTATACTGTTATTGTCCTTTGAGGCACAAGAATACCCTTGTTCCTCTGGTTCAAAGCATGTGAAGGCCTTTATCTGTGAGAATATAATAACTGACATTTAAAAAAAATGCTACCATTTTTAATTAACTTGATGTCATAATTCAGTTCTGTATTAGGGGGAAAAACTCAGTTGTTTGTATTAAAATTGCTGGGCCAATGCTCTCAGGGCCAAAATTTCAGGTAGAATAAATTATGTGGTTTGAAAGAACTATGGAGATACCACTTGAAGGTAAAGCTTTTGGCTTCCATCTTACAGAGTCATTGTCTTCTGCAGCCCTCCTGAAATGCATGTTAAGCAAGAACTGGTGAGAACTGAAAGCATTCAGTTAATCTTACATCTGTGCATATAAGGCTTTCTATGGGGTAGTTTAATGTCTGTGGTGATTATAATCTTAGCCCAATACTGTCAAACAACTCAATTAATATTAACAAGGTAGGCAAACCTTGTAAAATCTTACATATCTGCAGCAAGATATTTCACAATGTGTCTGCTAATGTGTTACATTTAGGTAGAACTTAAAAATAAATCTGCTACAAATGTAAATTTTGAGCGTCATGTGTTTCCGAATCTCTATGCTTTTCAGGGAGGTGTGTTCCAATCAGTTTGTTGGAATGAAATAAAGCAATGCCCCAGTTTAAAGCTGCAAGGCACAGAAGAAACATCTTTTCAGCATTTTGCTCTTGTCTTGAACCACCAGTTATCTCTCAAGGCCCTAAATAAAAAACAATTTTCTTGTGAAATTGGGCAAAATCATTGCAGCATCATCAGACCTCAGATGTGTTTGGTTTTTCTTGTTTTGTTGTTTTTTTGTTTTTTTTTTTAATCTGGTAGTGATATTTTGAAGAGCTGGTCACCATAGCAACAAAATAGGTTTTACAGGCTGCAAACAGTTCAAGAGTCTGTTGAACTGACAAAATGGCATGGTGCAGACAAAATAGAAAAATGAGTTGTGTGTCTTTCAGGACTGCTGCAGGAGGGGATAAGCCCTTTCGGTTTGAGAAAATTTTGACCTTGAATATGAATCTTTTCTTTTTCCCTAATATGAGTAGAAAAGTGTGTCTAGACACTAAAATAAATGCTGTTGCAAATGGCATTGTAGATGGTATTGTGAGTTCTAGTTCAGTAGTGCTGCAATCTCTGTCATGAATTTATTTGAGTTGCCAGGAGAATATGTCCAAACCAGGGGCTGGGGGTGCAAGAGGTGAGCACAAGAACAGGTTTCTGTCTGCCCTGGCAGCAGCACTGCAAGCAGGGTGCCTCAGGGGCTGACCCTGGGCTGTGCTGGTGAGCTCAGTGCATGACAGAGCATCTTGAGCATGGCACAAGGTAGCTTGGGTACAGTCCTAGAGCCTGGAGAGGGGCACCATAACAGCCCTGAGGTCCTCAGTGGCTGGAGTGGGGGATCAGGGACCCAGGGCAGACACTGGCACAGCTCCTGAGAGGCTGAGTTAAGGACATCCAACACCTCTTGTGTCCCTTGGCTGGCTCTTCCTGGAGGAGCTGGGTAAATTTTTGTTTTTCTAAAATACATTCTACTGTGTTATGAATGTAGGTGATCAATTAAAAACCTGCCTCCTTGAGTGAACATGATCCTGGGATTTTCTGGTCTGCGAGTCTCTGTGATTGCTTTTTACTTGACTGTTGGTATTTCAGGGAAGGTCATATGTCTAGCTATACTTTTTCCAGTTCTTTGTCCTGGCTTATATTATTTTTTTCTAATCTCCTAACGAAAATCCAGTACTTTCCCCATATTTTTCTTTTTCTGTCTGGGGCATTAACTACTTCTTTCTGATTCTGGCTGTCAATGAGGGTTGTCCTGGGAGTACAGAGGAGGGTTTAAGTACTAGTTTGCTGAGTGTACTTAGGTTGAAGAGAATTAGTCTGTGGTAAATGTAGTGTTGCTTTAATAAAAATCTGTTTACTCCATTGCTTTCATCCCACAGTGAAACTTCCTTTCTTTTATTCTATATCTCAGGTTTAAGACTGCATCCACTTCTAGAGTGCAGAAACCTAAAGGGAGGTGGAGGTGCAAGGAAAGTCTTATCATGCCCGTATCATCAACTAATCCTTGATTAATCCTTAAATGAGATTTTCTGAAATCCACTCTTCCTCTGTACTCAGTTGTACCTGGAAGCATTCATGCAGAGGCAAGTTTAGATTGAGTTCTGAAATATTTAGGGGAAGAGACTGTCTCACCCAATTCTTGTTCACATGTGATGAGTAGACAAGGCCTGGCCTGGTTGAAGAGGTGACAGTCTGGGTTACCAGCAGGTATTCTGGGCTCAGCTCACCTTCAGCCTGTTAGGGATGCAGTAGATCCAAGTTCAAGTTGAACAGTATCCAGTAGCCTGGAAAGTGGTCAGGCAATGTGACTGGCATGCTTACATATATTCCTGAAGCTGTTGTTTGCATTTCATGGCAGATGGAGCTGGGATTTTCCAATTTCCTGTAAGGGGGATGTATCTGGGGCAAGAATAGAAAAGCCTAGTGAGTTCCAGTATTTTGGAACAAATATAAGCCCTGCAGTAAAACAGCCAAAACAGAGGTATCCAGGCAAAGAATTGAAAGCAAGAAGGAAGTACAGAGGAAAGAAGCAAGGATGGATGTCATTCAAACATCACTAAGAAATTCTGATCTAAGATGCTAAGTTAGAGAAGTACTTAAAGTTAGGGGAATACTGAGTCTTAATCCAACTCTTTTTTCTTGAGTTCTTAGATTCAGCAGTTTATTTAAGTAGGAGATTGAAACAATCTGTTTTTGTTTTTGTGTGTGTACAGTTTTATGTTTAGAGTTGGTCAAATAGCAGAAAATTGTTGACAGGTAGCTCAGTCACTAAATTATGGAACAAAACCATTTCAGGCATACATATTATATTACAGAAATGGTTAAAAATACCGTTCTTTTTGTCCAGCCCCATCATATGCTTATGTGTGTGTATAGAGATATATCTACACATACCCACACACCCCCACCCCTTCAGGTAGCTTTGCTTGAATTAATCATGAAGTTCCTCAAGCCAAGTGACTCTGTGTCCATAAAGCCTCCAAAGGTCTGTGCTCAGGAGCTTTCCTTTCCTCCCTGCATCCCTAGGCCTGTGCTTCCCCAATGGTGCATCTCCAATCCAATCCCCAGACAAGAGTGTATTTAGAGACTTGCAAAAGCTTGAAAAAATTTGAGCGGGGGCGCAAACTTGAGCCCCATGTTATCAACATGACCTGGTAGCAAATGCACTATATGCAAACAAGTTCCTGTTGCACCACAATTCTTTTGTACTTTTCTACTCCTTTATCTTCAACTCTGTCTGCAATAACTTTACAGTAGCCTTATCTCAAGTAGCCTGCTCCTTACAGAAAACTGTGGTGTCCTGACAAATCAATTACCTGCTGCCTATTCATAATCGGTTCTTGAGGTCACAATAAATTCCTGCAAGCATACAGGGAGTGCAGGAGGGCATAAACAAGAGGTGGGTTGTACCAGTCACAGGTACAACCAGGGCAATGCATCTCTCTGGTCTGTGTCAGCAGATGGATCATTCATTGCTACATGGAGAAACATCTGCAAAGCTGTGTGGAGCAAACTGAGGGTATAACAAAGTGAATGAAGGCAGCAGTACCGGATGGACAAATGTATTTCTCAGATTTTTTTTTTTTTTTTAAATATATATAAAAAACCAGATGGCTGTAATTATCTTGTCTTTAGTATGTTGCAAACATTTTGCTTCCAACATGTTCTGACTCCTCTGTCAGTACCAACTGGCAGTATAAATCACCTCACTTAATTGTGAACACATAACAGTTAGATATGAAGTTTAAGCTGGCTGAAGATTAGGCTTGGCTGCTATGGACGCATTAAGTGCATCTGCAGAGGAAGCTTAATTTTGCCTTTTCTGGATACCTATCTTAAAAAGGGGTGGATTGCTATCAATCCATATTGAATCACTTCTTTGCTCAATATATAGGGAATCTAAGCTTTGGCTTAAGGTGATATGGCTAAGTTTTAGAGGGCTGACATAGAGAAAGAGAAACCCTGTCTTTATAATCCATGTAATGTCTCCCATGCATTGCTGTTCTTAAATATAGATTGCAGTTGGCAAGGGCAGAGCTTAACTGTTCTGAGTCTTTTATAAAGGATGTGGTTATCTTATTCATTTTGAGAATCAAAAAGTCTTCCTGTCCTGGAGGTGATGGTCCATTATGATCCTTGTAAGAAAGGCACTCAGACTCCATAAGGCATAATTTAAAATACTATTTATTAGCACTAACAGTGGAGGATAAAGTAGCATTGATAATTTTACATCCCTTTAGATGCCAGAAATCACGGTTTGTGCAGTTGAAGGGACCTCTGATCCATGAAGTGCAGACCTTGCCTGTGGAAGAGATTGGTCCATTTTGATCATTTGAGCTATTATATAATTTTCCTACAAGAAAATGGGTCTATTCATAGTTTCATCTGTCAGATTTAGGGATTTCTTGCTATACTTTTAGAGAAAGATGGGGTTAGGCTGATGTCCTAATCCCTGGTACCAGGTGGGAGCTGCCTGCAGGCTCCTCTGCGGCAGCAAACTGGCTGAGTTTATCCTGCATCCAAGAGCTTTGTGTGGCACAACACTGCCTGAAGGGCAGGCTGGGCTTGCAGAGCAGCACAGCACAGCACAGCACGGGCCTGGCTGCCCAGGTTAACTGCTGTGGGGACTGCTGTCCCCTCAGTGTACAATGGTCTTCAGTCAGGACCGCTGTCGTATCTTCAGAACACCTGCGGAGCTCATGCAAGCAGTATCTGTGTTTGTTTTGGGTGGAAGCTTTGTAAAGCTTGTTAGCTATACATGCTTGTTATTTTGGGGCATTTCTGCAAAATGTCTTTGTTCCTCTACTGTATATCTTGGGCTTTTTACTCACCAGCTGCTCTTCTGCCACAAACTGGTGCCCACTAAACTTTGAAGGTCCTAGCAAAGCCCCACACATGATGCGTCTGTGAAAGAAGCTGAAAACATTGCAATATCAAATTGAGAACTGGGACAGATGCACAGAGCAGTGACCCAGGCTGATTGTTTTAGCCCAGCATAGGAAAGGTACATTCTAAGATAACCTTTATGTCAGACTTACTATTAGGAAATTTTACACTGAGATGTGTGCACCTCTTTTTATGAGAGTCCCAGGGTGACTTTTTGAGTCAAACTGACATCTCTTCCTGGAAGGCAGGCTCCATTTAAGATGCTTTTATATCTCAGTCTCTCCCAAGTACAGATGTGCACCCTTAGAGGTTGTGAGTGAATGGCTTTGGGACTTTTGAAATGCTACTTTTGCAGCTAACTAATTCAATGAGTAAATAGGTTTTCTCCCAGTGAAATATCAGATATCCTTAATGCACATGGTAGTATTTTTACTGTGGAGACAACCATCATGGCAGATGCTGAACAAAAATACAGATATTCCCAGCTCTGAAGCACACCCAAAGCCCTGGGCATCACCTGCTCTTACAACTTGTTTATGGCTTCTCATCTGCTAGGTATTTTTTTCCTGTCCTTGTCTTCAGATATTTCATTGTACCTTGGTAATAAGTTTTTCCTTGAAATCTTATGCTGAGGTGTGTATATTTGGTCTCTTATGAGGCTTTACAGAAAGGAAGAATGGTTTTAGGGTTGCTCAAAGACAGCTTGACAATGGCTGTATAGGGAAACATTAGAGAGAATGCCAAATTTTTTGTTTCAGATAAGATGATTCTTTTCTCTTTTCTTTCAGCCATCCCAATCTTGAGCTAATAAAGCTCATCTCCCCAAAGTCACCTATTAGTTTCTAATTTTATTTCTTGGCACAATCTCTACTATATTCAATCCTCTCTATGCTCTAACCCTGCAATCTGCCATTTCCCCCTGCTTTCCTCTCTGCAATTATCAAATTACATTTTTTTATATGTAGTTGCCATTTTTTTCTAGCCTTGGTGTCCAGATGGTGCAACCTCCTCTTCTTACTTGGTTGATGCTATACTGATTCTATCTGATCAGGCAGTCATGAATTTTTTGTTGTTTAAGGAATTTTAAAAACTTTCAAGGCTGTTTTTAAAGTGTTTCCAGTCCCTCAAGCTTTCTTTTTAAAAGATCAAGGTCCTTCAATTTTGTATCTGGCTCTTTACCATACAAGCTGCCTTCAAAAGTCTTTTGTGTCTCTTCATTTGGATTGAGAAATAATAATTTTCAGCTGTAAATTGAGTACATGCTCAGATTGCTGAGAGGAACTTTTTTTCCCCCCCTTTAAAGCATGTATCTAAACCATTTATGTTATCATTCATTCTGTTGTGAAGGACAGGACAGAAGTCCTCAGTTTGGCTTTGGTGTAGGTTGAGCCTGACTTGAAAATATTGATTCAGTGTATGAAGGGTGGATTCAGCCTTGATCTGGTCACTACAGACCATTAGTCAGAGTCCTTGACTTTTGTCACTCTCAGCTGTAGGCTTGCTCTGGATGAACACCAGGTGCTGCTCCCAGAAACCTGCTAAATACAAACTTGGTCTGAGAAAAGGGGCCACTTAAATAATTTAAGACCTAACAGATGAACTTCCTTAAATACAGAAGTCATCATGATTTTATGGGTAATGTCTTAGAATTGGGGAAAGATTTGTGAAAAGGAAACACTGGAAGTTTCTTGGCTGTAAGATGTTGGGAACAACTTGGCAATTATAGTTTGTGGGTAAGTAATATGAAATTGGAGGCATTTTCTTCTTGAATTTGAAGTTTCCTAAAGTTCAGTCAGCTGTGACTGTGATTTTGGACAGAATGATTATAGTAATTACAAGTGACATACTTGTTTATCCTTTTAACATAGGCAGAAAAAGGCTGTTAAGTCACTGGAATAATTCAGATAGAATGAGGAAAAATGTTTTATATAATCAAGAATGAATTTGCTACTCCAAGGACTAGCATTTATTATGGAAAATTTTTTGTACTTATATACCATGCAAATTTACAAGGGTACTTACATGCACTCAAGTACTTTGCATAACAGTAATGGCTACAGACTAATGAAAATATACTTGGGTCAGACATTAAAACCTACCAAAACACTCTTAAAGTATATCTCAATAAAAATAAACCCCACCATTATCACCTGTGAGAGGATTTAATAAGATAAAAACAGATTTGTGTAATAGTATTTTTATTTTGGATTAAAAAAAATATTCTGACAAGAGTCTATTTGACTGACTCTGTGGTAACAGAAGAAATGTGCTACCAAAAGCAGCTTCCTCCTACCGGACTTGGTGCACTGAAGTCCAATTATGCGTTGTTAAGTCTATGGGTAGCAATTTTTGACAGACCTTTTCATTTTTTGAAACTGTTCATTAATGACACACAGTGCCCACATAATTTTTCAAATACTTGCATATTGAGCAAACTCAGTTACATAAACATCTTGGGTCTTGATTTTACCTTACAAAAGATTTGCTCGGAAAATGCTAGAGTTAGTTAAAATGACCACTTTTTTCAATATTTATCTCTATGTACATATCTTAGATGCCCACAGACTTCTGGAAATTATGTAGTTATTATGGATATTTAGGAAAAGACAGCTATTGTATCTCCCTAATCAGCTTGCATTGCATTGTGTACCTGAGTGCCTTAAATATTATCACCTCTGATGGTAATACTCTCATTTCCTCAGGGGTATCCTTCTGTTACTGCAGTTCCATGGTTTTCATATTGCTGTACCTCAGTCTATGGAAATCTGATAGCTGGATTGGGTCCTTGCTTTGTGTAGGTTTGATTTCACACATCTGGATCTGCCTGTACTGAAATATATAAAATCTTTTCCTTGGAGAGTTTCCTTTAACTCAGCATGGTGAAGGAGTAGAAATTTCTTCTCCTTCCTCCTACTTACTGCTGTGGCTTATTTGGAACCTCAGAACTCACAGAGATCTTATTTCAACTGTTTCAAAACTTTTTCTACAATCCATGTCATTAATTTGTGTGACTGCTTTTTTGCCTTCTTTCTATTTATTATGAGGGTCTGGCCTCAGTATGAACCTTGAGAGATTGCCATCCAGGAGCATTAGAGAGATGTAAATCCCTTAATGTTCAATGCTTTAAAAACTATTTTATGATATGCCAATTAAAGGTGACATGCTGCAATCCCTCAATTGTGAGTGGCTGCCTAAAGTAACAGGATCCCATGGAGTACATTACAGATATGGCTCAAGAGAAAATTGACAGTATGTCATATTTCTCCTCTTGCCCTTTCCTCATTCCCTGAAAAACGCAACTTTAAAAAGATAAGGAATTCAGTACAGATTATTGCTGTTTAAAAGATGCTGTTTTTGTTGGAGGAGAGAAAATTGTAAATGCTTTAGACAAAAACAATGGCCATCCAAAGTGGATATTTCCTGATGCAGGAAATGTAACTCCTGGGATGGGGGGCTCTCCCTTCATAAATATTTTCCAGAGAAAGGTATAGAAAGCTATAAACTTAAGGATTACTGCTAGAGATGATCAGTTTTAATGTTGAGGTGTCCTTTCTGACCTGTCTTTATGGTCTACTTTAACTGTTTGCAGCTATGACTACTCTATTCTCAATTCTGGGAGGGTGGATGGCAGCTCCCACATTTAGGAAACAAGAGAAAGCATAAGAGCTTTGGCACACTTGTTACCATGTTCTCTACATTTTTGAGAATCATTTAATGTTTCTCCTGTACCACTCAACCCACTACTCTGATTAAATGGAATAAAATTATGAAGGAAAATGTATTCTGTGCAAATCTGAAGCCAAATCTACCTTTAGTAGAACGAGATGCAATTTCTCTTAAGTTAGGAGAGCTGCACCCTCATATATTACAGATATATTTGATGAGTTTACATTCTCCTTCTGCTTAATCAAATGGATGGATAAAAAAGGCTTTACACATAGAGAAAGGGAGAAGACAGAAGTGGTTGCTTTTAGTGCTCATATGGGAAGTGCTATCCCCCTAAAACTACCACTCAGACATGGCCCTTCTTGGCTTCTCTGTGGCTGACAAAAGTGGCAAAACCCAGATACTATTGCAGATCTGCATGTTCTCCATCTATGCACTCATAGCCATTGTCCAGTTAAACTACTGAAATTGCCTCTCACCTATATACAGTGTGGGGCTGAGCAGGTGACAAAGTTAACAGACTGAAGGAGACATGAGTCTTCCTGTTTCTAAAGTTTTTATATGCTGTCTGTTAACCTCTCAATATTAAAAATTTAGCATAGTTATAAATTCCAGCCCTGTTTAATCAGCACCCAGGAATAGTATAGCTATTGCAAAGGGGCCTTGGCTGAGCCCTAAACAAGCAGCTCTTTCAGAGATGCTCTTAGTAGGCAAAGTATGTGCCTGGCTGCTGGGTTTTGGGGTTTTTTGTTTGGGTTTTTTTCACTTAAGGACATATAATGTATTCATTTTATGTGTCTCTTATCTTTGCCTTGCCTCATGCTGGGAGGCTCTTTAAGAAAGCAATTTAAAGCCCCCTCTGTATGGGATGAACTAACACAACTTGCTGTGAACTGCCAAATTCCTGTGTATCTTTGGTTCATCTCATAGCCCTGGATAGCACACGGGTAGTGCTTTGTTCTCTTCAAAACCAGAATGCCTTTTCAGAAAGCTCTTCGTTGATGGGAAAACTTCCCACTTTTTGAAATGTAAAGAGGCCAACAAATGTCACATTTTCTGTTTTCTCTACTGTTGTCTGGGGAAGAGCTGATAATCAGCATGTCTATGTTGCACCTTATCTGTGGCTTAGTGGAATTACTTGCAAAGCAAAAGCCAAAATCTGGAAATTTGCAGTTGGTGAAAACAAGACATTCACTCACAGATTGAGATAAAAGTGACAGATGTAAATAAGAAGGAAGTCCTCATCACATCTAGCCTTTTTTCTCAAGCCAGAGACCCTCTGTCAGACTGTGATCTCATAGCATCACGCAGCTGAAACAGAGATAATATTTGGTTACTGCTCGAATGGGAGACTTTGGGGGTGAAGTCTCATGCTGGTGCAGAAGCAGAGTAATAGGTGTCACCCTTCCCAAACCAGCTGAGATCTGAGAAGAGTTCAAGGAAACAGGAGTAGTTTCATTTGCAGCTCAGTAAGAAACTCGAGTTCCAGGGGCAGAGGTCTGCATGAAAAGAGTCTGTAGTAAAACCTGTTTGAGACATGATCCTTTCAGTTTCTAATTCTGTAGCACTTTGTGACCTTCCTCAGGTCAATGCAATCACTGTATAAATGACATCAAACACAGGTGGGAATGAGAGGGTAAGGCAGCAGCAGCTTAAAGAGATTTTTGCAAACAGAGCTGTTTAGCCCTCAGGGACTTGACACCAGCATAGTCTTTATCAATCACATTTTGCGGGAAGCAGAAGGATCTAATTGAGATAGCATTGGTTTCAGTTTTCCTTTTCCACCAAAAAGGCTAGAAGAATTTGGTAATAGAGAATGGGCTCTGTAGTATCATGGGGAGGCGGCATATTTTTTAAAAATAATATTTTTATAAAATCTAATTCCTGTTTTTATGAAAGCATTTTAAAAAGTTACACCGAAGATTAAACCATTTTGCTGGACCAATGAGATTCTATCTACAGATATGTAATAATCTCCTGACTTTAGGTGTCCCTATATAGATGTCTGTGGGGGATTTAGGGTCTTGACTTCTTCACACAAAGGGACTTGATGCTAATTGAGGTTCTCAGTTACCTCTCCTTACCTTATCTCCTGCTCTTGGGCAGGAGTCTGGGGCTGGGGCTCTTCTCTCATGCCCAGCAGCCCTTTACATATGTCTTTGATACACTTCTACACAATTTTAAGGCAAAGTTGTTGGATATGCTGATTGCAGCACATGTCCAGTGGACAGGAATGAGTTCAATGTGTCTTAGTATCTTTGGAGTAGAGAAATAAAATGCAGCTCCAAAAAGCAAAAAAAAAACCAAAACAAAACAAAACAAAACAAAACAAAACAAAACAAAACAAAACAAGAAGTGATCTCACTGCTGCACTACCCCAGGAAGAGCCAGTTGTGAGCCAGTGTGGTTGCTTCACACTCACCAGCAAGAAAACGTTAATAAGAGTGAAGCTATGAAGCCTTCTGATCAGGGATTTTGCCTAAGGGATTTAAATGTGGCTTCAATTCTTAATTTGAAAATTCTTTCAGTAATTTATTCATTAACTATTTGCAGTAAAAATAAACACAGAGGTATGCAACTGATGTGCTGTGTGTTATTTATGTGCCCATATTTCTCACTCACTGGTCTGATAAATTCTGAATTTGTTGATTGTTGATATAAGGTCAAAAAAAAAAAAAAAAAAANNNNAAAAAAAAAAAGAAAGAGCCCCAAACAAACAGGAACAAGAAAGGGGGAGTGGGGTTTTTGTGTGTACTTTTACACTCCTTTCCTGCCGTTCTCAAAGCCCTGTGCTTGACACACCCAACAGAAAGGATGTAAGCACTCTAATGACAAGGAGGGAGCTCGACCAAATCACTCTTCTCTGGGTAATCACTCCTTCAGTAGAGATGCAATATGAACAAGAAATCACAGACATAGTCTTCAGGGGTAATGTTTCAAACATTTAGGTATTGCCATGGTTTCTGTTTTAAGCTGAGATCAGTAAAGATCATCTTTTCTTTGTATAATGTAAGTGCAATGATTTGAACAAAACCACAGAAAAGAGTATTCTGTAAGGGAATTATACTCCACAAGATTTTCTGTAAAGGACAGTTTCAAATATCTGAACTGGTATTTTTCTCATGTCTGCTTGGTTTTACAGTAATTGTTATCTTCTAAGTCCCCAAACAATGTAGAATTCTGGCAAAATGTTTTGCTAAAATGCAATGCAGGAGACAGCTCTGCACTGAAGTAGCACCTATTTTGCAACAAATTTGTATTTCTCTCTTAAAACATTAAAACAGACAAATGTATGAATGTGAAGTCAAAGAGTCATTTTAGTGTCTGATTTTCAAAATTTTACTATTTGCACAGATTTATTAATCCCTGGGTTTCTGTTATTTGAATGCTGACCATAATAACTTCAGGGCTGAATTATGGTGAATGAATTAGGTGTACCAAGTCATCTGCCAGAAGATACTCTTACAAGAAAGGAAGGCTGCATCCAACCCTAAGAAAAGAAGAGATATTACTAGTCTAATCAGCCCAACAATGGTTAAAAAAATCTCTTTTCAAGGTTTCTTTGAGCACATTTGTGATTAGGTGATATATTTCAAGAATAAAATTTGTGAGAACATAAGTGATTTACACGTACAAAGCTAACTAGCTATCACTAGAATAGAGTATGTAATGTTTTCTGTTCTCATGTTGGAGCACACCAAAACTAGACTTCCATGTTTCACTGCAAACTCTTATGTCATAACCTTGAGAAATATGCAACAGCTCTGCAAAACAATCAACAGAATTATACTCTCCTTTTAATATAGCTTGCTCACCTCCTTGACTATGGCAGAGAAAGGACATTTTGGATTAGTGTTTCATCAGTAGGTTCTCTGACTTGGTCTTGAAATGTCAGCTCTTAATCTCTCTTGCCTTGAAAGTGAAGATATTGGGATTTGATATTGGGATTTAGTACAATTCCTTTGTCTGAGAGGGATAGTCCTTCTGTCAATACTCACCTCACAGAGAGGCTTTCTCATAACCCTGGGCCCTGCATTTCTATTGCCCTGGCAACAGGCTCTATTTCCTGAGACTCAGTGGCAAATTCAGAATTTCTCTGTGTGCATTTTCTTCAGCTTTAAACATATGCATTTGCAACCATTTAATTAAACATGGGGTCAAGAAAAATATGATAGCAGTAAAATATTAGTTTAGGAAAATTGCATGAAAGATTTATTAATGATGTGTCCGGTAAAAGTTATCAAATCACAAAGGTGAATTAAACCCCATATTTTTAGTGTTCTATTAAAACCAAGCCTTGTCCTCTGTGCCCCAATATATCTTTATATAGAGAGGGCAGTTAAGTAACTGATTCCATGGAGGAAGCTGGCCACATAAGCAAGGAGAGAGCTGCCAATCTCTAATGACTTTACTGTGAGGTATCTGGTGAAAGTGGGAAAGACAGACAGAAAAGTGAGTAGGATCAGCAGAAAAAGTAGTGGTTTCATGCATTTTGAATCCAAATACTAGTGCCTCTGTCTGCTTTATAACTTGCACATATTGCAGTAAATCCTAAACTAATTTCTTAAAGGCTCATCTGAAGCCTTAGCTGGTCATTCTGTCACTGTAAACTTTTCAGGAAGGAAAAGTGGCAGCAAATATAGATCACTGATTTGATAACTTAGGGCAGGTGTTGGAGTGACCATGTCTTGCTGAGGAGGACTTTTGAAGCAATTCTGTTTTCCATGAGTTCAAGCAGTACTAAATCTTTGCTCCCAGCTGTAGCAGTTTTAATTATCTGAAGTGTTTTTAACAGTAGTTAAGAGAGTGAGTGCCCTATCCAAAGCTGAGTTGCTGAAGTCGAGGAAAGATTCACAGATTATGTGGAGAGTGTAAGTGCTTTGTGGGCACCTAGCACAACCAAGGTCCTCACACGTCCATGCTGGATCACTGCCAGAGTATCCTGCTGCTGCCTTCTCTCCTCTGAAATTTGCTTTTCTCCCATGGAATTGAAGTAAGGGATTAAAGGTGAAAATAAACTGCACAGTACTTTGTCCAATTAAATCTTCTGGATGAGAAGAGATTTCAAATCTTAGCACGAACCTATCTCTAATGATTTCCATAGACTTTGTGCATGGCAGTAGACCAGCATTGAAGGTCAAGTCCGAACAAACAACATGAAATTAGTGCAGGTTATGCAAAAGAGATTATTTTACCTAGTACTTCATAAACAAGCAATAACACATGCATTTTATTTTCTAGGGTATCATAAAAGTATTTTTCAAAGTTGGTGTTTTTCTCATTTCCTTTACAGTCAGGTAGACATTTTCCAATTTTTTCAGATCAGAGTGTTTTGTATTTTTCCTCACATGCTGATAACAACAACTTCAGATCTCATACCTAAAAATCCCTGTGTAATCTAAAGGACATTAAGCCTACAGAAAAATGTGAAAGAATTAAAAAGCATATCCCTACTTACACTTAGCTTGTTGGGTAGAGTGAAGATAATTTGTGCTGCCTTCTGTATTTGTTTATGTTTTTGTGTTAACTCTGGGTAACAGAAATTATCTAATTTTCTGCAGAACATTTCTATACTCAAGTTCTTCATTACCATCCTCCTCCCAACTCCCTGCTTCCCTTTTTTGTTAAATATCATGAAAGCTTTGGGTATCAATGTCATGGTAGTGAAGATAGAACATGTAGACTCAACAACAGGTGGGACCTACTGTCATCAGCTGAGCCCAAGGCATCTTCAAACAGACCATGAAGGACATCTCCTGAAGAGGGACATCTCCTGAAGAAGGACATCTCCTGAAGAATGTAGGCTTGAGCACAGTAGAATCACACGGTCCTACTGAAGGGCTGTCACTGGGAGCAGGAGGTGTCCAGAACTCCCAGAGTCAGATCTCATGGCATTCAGGTAAAGCATCATTACCTTTAGAGGGAGTCTAGAATCTCTGATGTAGTGATTTACTATAAAGTATGTAGTAAACATCTTAAAGTAAACTCTGTATTGAATTAATATTGCCTTTCATATAAAACAAAGATGCTTAATTGCTTACAAGATAGCAGCCTTGAAAAATTAAGCTCTCTTGGTATTAGATCCTTATATCCTGTCTGGGGGAGAAATTCTGTGATTAGTAAGGTGGTGTGGGAACATCCATTACTTTTTCTTGACAAGGTACCAAAAAGATGAAATTTCAGAAAAGTTCAGATGAAGAATCACATTATCACTGAGGCTGAAAGGGCCTCTCTGGGGATTTTCTTGTCTGACTCTTGCTTAAGTAGGACTAGCTACAGCAGACTTGCTCAGGACTGCATCCAGCTGGGTTTTGAATATCTCAAAGGTGGAGATACCTCTTTGGACAACCTACTTCATGGTAAAAGAAGTGTTATGTTGTGTTCAGGTGCAATTTCATGTGTATTCAGTTTGTGCCCATTGCCTTTTGTCTTGTTAGTGGGCACCACTAAACAGAATCTGGCACTCTCTTTGTTTTCTTCTACCAGGCATTCTACACATTGATGAGTTTCCCATAAATTTTCTTCTCCTGTCCAAGCAGTCCCAGGTCTCTCAACCTCTTCTCAGATGTTCCAGTCCCTTCATCACTTTCCTGGCCCTTTGCTGGACTCACTCCAGTACTCCTGGGGAGCCCAGGGCTGGACCCAGCATTACAATTGCTGGATCCACCAGTGGTGGAGAGTCCCTTCCCTCAGCCTGCTGCCTGCCCAGTGCAGCCCAGGAGGCTGTAGACTGTCTGTGGTCACAAAGGCACATCTCTGGATCATGGTCAGCCTGGTGCCCCTGAGGATCCCCAGATCCCTCTCTGCAGTGCTGCTTCGAAGCCTGTAGCCCCCAGCCTGTCCTGGTGCCTGGGATTATTCCTCACCAGGCAAGACTTTGCATTTCCCCTTGTTGAATGTCATGACATTCCTCTCAGTCCAATTCTCCAGCCTGTTCAGATCCCTCTGAATGGCAGCACACTCGACTGTTATGGTTACCACCTGTCCCAGTTTTGCATCATCTGCAAACTTGTGAAGGGTGCACTCTCTCCAAACATTTCATCAAATTAATGAAGATGTTAGCCAATATTTACCTCAGTATTGATCCCTGGGATACTCTACCTAAAAAAGTGTGTACAAGGCACTAAGTACATTGAGGAGGACCTCACTTCCACCACACATTTTCCCCAAGTCTGTAATACAGTTGAACTAAAATAAAGCTTAATCATAACTTCCCTAAAATCAGAAATCTCTGTCACTACAATGCTGTTATGTTATGGTGCCAAGGATGTTTTCCATATATTTATAGCTGGTGTCATGTTATTGAATCCTACCTGATTTTATATTTACTGTTCTTTTTTTTTAAACACAAGTATAATTGTCATGTGTGAAGATGGAAAACAAATTTTACCCAGTAATTTTGTATGAATGACAGCGTGCCATCCTCATAAGATTTGTAGGGTAAAGTGATTCCTTTTTCTGGACTGACTGGAAAAAAATATAGAGAAGCTACATAAGGTGCTTACAGATCTGAAATGGAAGATGGGTGGTGGAATAGGGAGCACTGACCTTCAAAGGAAAATACAACGTGAGAAGAGTTGCTTTGACTGTAACTGAACAGTGCCAACCAGTTAAGGAGGAGCTAGCTTGGAAGCAGAGGAGCAAGGGGAAGGAAATGAAATTGTTAGAATTCAGATCACATACACTGAGACAAAAATTTCCATATATCACGTGTGAGATTCTTCTGCCAAGTGAGAAAGTATCATTGATTTTACTCACAGAGTTATGGCAGAAATGAGAAGCAGCATCATAAATCTCTACCAAACACTGTAAGTGAACTCTGTTCATCACCATTTCCTCCACTCTCCATCAAAGCAGGTGGGGCAAGATTTCTCAAAAGACAAAAAAGTGGGGCGAGAGTACTAAAAGAGACAGTACTAGGAAAAAATTAAACGGCATTGAGTGATTTGCCTGCAAGTGTGGATGTGATGCCCTACACAGCTGCAAACAAGTGGCAGGCATTAAACAAGTGAATAATGAGCTTCATGGCAGGTGTTGGCTGGATTTTTTTTCATGCCACTCTCTCTGCTCCATGCTCTGTGTGGACAGTGAGAGGGAGACAGAAACCTCACCTGTTTTCTCAGCAGGAATTATATTGTTCCTCAATCTCAATGAAGCAAAAGCTGGAGAACATTTACTGCCTGCTCATAGCCAGCTCAGGTATGCTGTGGAAAAGGAGTGAGGGAGCCTAAGCACACAACTGGCCTTTGGAGATTCTGGCCTCAGTTGTCTCTGCAAGGAACTTTCCCTACTGTGGCAGTAATTGGTCTACAATCACTTTGTGATTCATATCCCTGGGCTAAAACATATTGCAAAGAGAGTAGAAGCTTGCAGTTCTGCTTTGAGGGTTGATAAGGGGGTGAAAAGTGAGAGGGAAGTACCCCTATCTAATCTAGGGTGGGTAGTCTGTCCCTCAAACAGTCATCTGCAGGTTAACAGTGAACAATATTTCAGTTTGTTATTTCTCTTTGTGTTTCCTTGGAACATTTTGCCCTCCATCAGCACATTCTCCCTCATTGTTTCCCTGTTGTACAGGAATGGACTTGAGACATGACAGATTCCATGTTGTAGGGAGCTGGTTTCCATGTGGATGTTCCAGTGCTGGTATGGTCTCACCCCAGTCTCGAATTGCAGAATATTTCCTACGTCTCCTTGCCCAGGGGAATAGAGTGGTTTTTGTCACTGCGAGTGAATTTATTTTCTCTTGCTCAGTTTTCCTCTCTGGATTGCTGATCTTTGATGATTTTCACTGATGTTGTGCTGGTGAAAGCTCTGGGAAGTATTTCTTCAGCTATTGTTTTGCCTCTAATAATCTGATGTGATCTTCTGACATGAGAAATTGAAGAATCTGCTTTCTGTTTTGGTTTCTCATAAATGTATTTGGACACTCATTTAAACATTATTGCAATTTACATCACACATTTCTACTCAATACTTAGAGATCAAAGAAAATCCTTTTATTCAATCAAATGATCTCATGGGGGAAAAGGTAGAAAAATCTTTCAGTGGAGGGAAGACAAGGAAGAACAGAAATATTTTCAGTGCTTAGGACAGAAACGTTAGGATTAGACACCTCTAAGATGGAGCAGGTGTTTTTGTGAAGGTTGGAAGAGACAGGCAGAGGGAGAAGATACTGATAGGTACAACAGAATGCAAACATTAATACTTCTGGTAGCAGCCATGAAAAAAAGGATGGCTGAAAAGACAGCACTGAGAAAATAAAGCAAAAATATAAGAAAGGAGAGATACAGTTACCCATCCCTGAAATTTCTCTCTCTACATTATTCATTCTATCTGTAAATATGGTGCTGCCAGGGTGCATTGCTTCAGTGGTCATTTCTTGGAATCACAGAATTTGCTGAGTTGGAAGGATGATCAGGATCATCGAGTCCAGCTCCTGACCCTCCACAGGACACCCCAGGAATCACACCATGTGCCTGAGAGAATTGTTCTTGAATTCAGAGAGGTTTAGTGCTATGAGCACCTTTCTGGGGAGACTGTTCCAGTGCCCAATGGCTCTCTGGGTGAAAAGCCTTTTTCTAATAAATATATCCTTTCTATTAAACATAACTTGTATCCCTTAATGTCAATCTCAGACAATCAGGCAACAAAAGCCCAAGGCATGCAAACATCCTGTGAGAAGGAAGGTCATTCTGCCTCATTTTTATACCTTTCCTCACAAAGACCATGAGCAGGTGGGAAAACATTGCTCATCAAGGTACACAATAAAAAAAAACCCACAGTGGCAGCATGAGAATATCAGATGAGGTCTCTCACACCCTGGCAGTGGTTGGATGAATGTGATATACACAGAATGGCAGCTCCCAAGCACTGGCAGAGATGAGAGTTCCTTGAACATATTTCACACTGAAATCAGAGGAAAAATGTCTTGAGTAACTGCTCTGTGCATACTGGAATACCTGACTCCCAAATCCAAGTCTGAGAGCACAGAGGCTGATGTGCACAAGGATATCAGAGGCACTCCCCAAGATGCTGGCAGGCAGGTAGGAATGACTGCACCCCAGTGGAGCCTTCCTGGTGGCTTCCACTCTTCTTGCAATAGAACACACAAAGTGTGGACAGGTGATAGCACATCAAGTGAGGTTGCTATTGCTGCTAATGCTGACAGAGGTGAATGAGCAGAAGAAACAAAATATGAGGGGTTAGAGACCCCAGAGTACATACTCCCCAAAATGCTGCCACTTTAAAGCTGATATAAAGGTGTTTATTCACATAAGTATTTCCATATATTAAAATGGGATTGCTCATGTGAATGCATCAGGTCTTAGGCAATGTTTGGGGTATTTTTTCCTACATATAAGGTTTTAATATTACTTGTGTTGTCTTTTCTTTCAAAGATAAACAGATTTTTAGCATGGCATGTCATATTGTTACCTCTTTCTAGTTAGGTTTTATAAATACTGCTTTACATAATGTTTTTTTATATTATTTGCCTCTCTTACTGTATCATTGCTAATATCTACATTTGTTTCAAACTGATGAGAATGTTTTTATCACAATTTATTTTTGAAACAAGTTGCAAATATATCATGCACAATTTCCTCTTATATCAGTAAATTCTCATTCCTTTTAATCACTTTGTATGATGGCTTGCTTCCTCAAATCCAGTGTATTTTGTTTCCTGCTTTTATCTTTTTCTTTTGTAGATATTGCTGACCTTCATCCAAACACTGTTCTCATAGTCAGGTAATATAAGCACAAACTTTAAGCTTCTTCCCAGCTTTATCCTTTCTCAGGTATGATGGATGAGCTCCATTTTAGCCACAGCCACCAGTATCAGCATTCAGTGCATGCACTGGAGATAATGGGGAGCTTTGCTGTACCTAAGGGAACTGAGATCCAAGGGAATGAGGCAAGCTGAAAAGAAGAGCTGCAGTAAAAGAGTTTGGCAAACTTTTTCACAGGACAATGACAGTGACCTGCTCAGTGCCTTCTATTTAAGAATCACCTGGAAGTAGGCTTTGCCACAGTACTTGCTTAAGCTCCTTTGAATTAATTGCTATAACTCTCAGCCTTATTATTAATGTGTACTTTGTCACTGATAATCCAATTCATGGGTGTTATACCTCCTCCTTGGCTCAAAGTCTCATTAAATCTCCAAAGAAAAATGTGTTGTTTTCCAGTGTGCCCACATATTTGTGTAAACCTCTGCAAAATCAGGTCCAGGGGCCCTGTCTTCAAAAATATTTCCTGACAATCTGCCATGCAATGGACTTTCAAAAACATATTGAAAAAGAAAGTGAACATTTTTTTAATGAACACTTAAATATATTATTCTGTCATATCTGCACATTTAAAGTGTTTGTAGAACTGTGATACATGAAACACAAAAGTTTATGTACAAATCATGCAAACATTGGCTAATATGGACTCCAAACAGCAAAGCAGAATATGAATATTGCATCTGATTCAGATGAATCACAGTGTTTAAGACATTACTAGTAAGTAATGGGTGACTTTTGGGAAATTAATTGGTGATCTCAGACTTCCTCCTTCTGGACAGTTAACATCATCATATAAATGAAATCATTATTCTACTGCTTTACAAGCTCAGGAGAGAGATAATGAATAGGTCAGGTAAAATAGCTGAACGACATCTTGTCTTTAAAACAAGGTGGCAGCTAATTAACAGGATGCTAGGGTGATAACTTTTATTCCCACTGCACTTGCATGTCTTCTTTAGGTTGAAAAACAGAGCTTCTAATCTCTCTGAAATGGATACAATGCTCCACACGGGTTTCTGCAATTCCTACATGAAGCTGATCATTTTCCTGACAGAATTTTATACTAAATATTTTCTAAACCCTTTACTGATTACTGGAAAATGAGGTTTTATTTACAAACAATATAGCCCTTGGAAAAAAAATAAAGCAATTTAAAAAAGCAGAAGTAACAATATGCAAGAATGCAGCTTTAATTATATAATTTACATGGGGGGAAAAAGCATTATAGGATATTTTTCATCAGCTCAGGACTGTTAAAGAAGAGCGTATTCTATTAAAAAGGATTCAGCTGTTTTCAGCACCTAAAACCAAATATATATATTATAAAATTGAAAGGTCAGTAGGTGCCTTAAGATAACATGTACTCTATCAGCCCCTTGGAAGGCAGTATCCAGATGTACTATTCTTAACCCTTGTTTGTCTAACCAGTTCTTGAAAGTCTCTAATAATGGAGATACCCTTTATCCATCCAACAGCATACCCCAATATTTCATTTAAACTTGCTTTTCTCATTTTTCCTCATGTCTGCACAAACTCTTCCCGTGCATCAGCTTAAGCCGTATCTTGTCTTATAGACTACAGATTTGGGAAGCAGTTAGTTTATTTTGTTCTTCTTTGGACCAGCTTTTGATTTTGTATTTTTCTCATATGCCTTGTTCAGCATTCTCCTCTTACTGCCAAGAAACCTGAATTTGTTATGTTCTTCCTTGAAGATCATGTTTGCTTTACTTCTGAAGGATTCTGCTACTTTTCTATGGATTCTGCCCTTCAAACCTTACTAAAGTTAATTTATATGTTAACCATTCCTTCCCTTTTTACTCCCAAAACCTTGTCCTGTGATAGCACATTTGATTTTCTTGACAAAATTTTTTTCTTGACAAACTCACGACCTCAGGCATGACCCATGTACTTATTCTTTACAGGGTAAGGAATCAAATCTTCATCTTTCTCATCTCTAAAGTAGAAGCCAGATGTGAAGTTTCTCATTATTGATTAATAGTTTTTTCATCCTTATTATTATGGCAGCCTTCGAGGGACTGAGAATGTAAGAATATGGCATGGAATGTGGTGTTAGAACATTCTTCTGAGACCTGTCAATA
>VZTT01023416.1:0-12304 GCA_013400855.1 Buphagus erythrorhynchus
ACAACACAGCCCCCAGGCTCCACTGCTCTGCTGTGCCTGGAGACACAGAGCCCTGCCTTCCCTCTGCGGAAAGGCAGTTCAAAATGAGTAGAGAAAGAAGAGACGGGAGGTGAAGGACAGTTTATGCAAGACTAGATATCGGGAGAAGGAAAGGAAGGAAAACCAGGCTGGAGAAAACAGGGCAGGTTTACAAAGAAAAAGGTGGTAAAAGAGAACGGGGGCAGCAGCGATGCACAAAGAGCAGGATGAGTGAAAGCTGTGGATAACACTACCAAAAGTATTGCCCTTCAAAGAGCGTGGAAACTGCACCTGAAGGCCCCCCTGCTCAATCTTCCCCTTGCCAAAGCCTCTCCTTCCCTGGGCTGGCTGACCCTCTGTGCCCTGTCCCTGCAGGGATGCTGGAAGCAGGGCAGTCTGCCTCTGCTCCCCCAGCTGGGACCGGGCACTTCTCTAATGCTCTTGGCTGCCATCCCTGACTAAGAGATTTCCTGCTTCCCCAAGCTGTGCCAAGGGGAAGCTCTGTGCCAGAGACCCGGAGCACCTCCCTCCTGCTCCTGGCTGGGATCACCTTGGAGCAGAAGGGGAGCAGTAAGCATTTTCACTCACTCCTGTTGACTTGTGCCACACTGATACTGCTTGGCCTCACACGCACAACCCTCAGCAGCTTCACAAAGCCATTTCTAGAAGAAATGACAGAAACCCCTCAACAACCATCAGTACATTTATAAATAAATTTTGTATTTTCTTTAAGGAACAGAAGGAAAATGGAGGTGTTCTTTCTCTAAGAATCCATTTGCTTTTCTGTTAGTTTTTCCTTTTACCAGAGTAATCTGCAAATATTTAGGGTCCCAGATTTTTCCCCTTTAGGAGAGAACTGGATGCTCCACTATGGCTATTATGACAACCTTCTTTGCACATGACACACAGGCTTCTCTGCCTGTTAATGCATGGCAGGACAAGCCAAACAACAGCAAACCCTTATGTCTCACTGCCAGCCCCTCAATTCCTTCTGCTGTCCCAGAGGATTTCTCCTCTCCAAGCCAACACATCTTGGGACAGTGTTTGGGTACTTACCTCCTGTTCACCCTGTGTCAGAGACCAGCTGTCCATGTGTGCTCTGAGCCCTCCCCTCCACAGGCTGCAGCTGTGCCCAGCTGTGCTCCAGCACCCCACAGGAGAAGCCAGACAGCCAGAAATCATCCCTTTTGAAATTCCTTCCTTCACTGTCTGCCTTCAAACCATATCCCATTTCATATTTTAAGTTTTCTGCCCTCCAGAAAAGCTCTGCCTGTTAGGGGTGAGCTCTTCTGCTGCTTCCCAGCTGGAAAATTACATGTGGAAACCTCGCACCCACAGCCAGAACCTGTTAGAATTCTCATACCCACAGCCAGAACCTGTTAGAATTTAAACAAGCTTCATTTCTCATTAATTTTATCTTAAAACATGACTCCAGAGTTATAACAGTGAAAAGAACTCCCCTTTTCCTACACCTGGAAAGAAACAGTGCTGAGCCAGCCAGGAAGGGGTAATTTAAACTCAAAAATGCAGGTACCCCTTTAAAGCAGTCTGAGCTTTCTACCATGTTTGTAATAGGGTAGAAAGTATTTCCTGAATCCAGGCCTCATGCTCAGCTGTTTTGAGCAGTCACAGAGTGTAAAAAAAACAGAAGGGTATTGTGCTCCTGATTTTCATTGGTTTAGTTGCTATTTACATTTTCTGACCAACTACTCATCACCACAACTGAATACAGTTCAAGAGAATCAAGGTTAAAACCACTCAATAGCCCACACTAAAGGCACAGCCAGCCTTGTGCTTCACTGCTCCTGAGCATTACCTGGGAGCTGGACAGCAAAACAGAGAACCCCTGAAAGGGCTGCTGCAAGGAAATGAAATAGAGGTTTTTCTTTATCTGTGCCTGGTATCACAAGTAGTACTGGTCTTATTTTGCAATAAAGAAGCTGGCATTAGGAAAAGCATTTCATTTCAGACGGGGAGTTTTGTTTCAGGGCAGATTCTTCAGGAATGTTTTGAAATGTCCACCACAGGCTGACTTGAAGAAGTTACAAAAACATCACTCAGAATTTAAGTGCAGCTGATCCTGCCTGTGACTGAAGGATGAATAAGATTTCTTGAGGTCTTAAGCTTTCCACTCTCGTACCAGACTTAAATATTGGAATATACATTATGACATAACCTTTTTGACAGTTGTTTTTATCATCATTCAGACAAAACTGTCATGCTAAATGTTGATATTTCCTCGTATTAACCCAAGAAGAATGAATCAATGTTTTACTACTGGATTTTAAAATAACTTATGATATTTCATTGCTCTCTGCGGTACCTTTTTGCCAGCAGAACATTCTTGTCATTGCCAACATAACACTGTGTCAGCCTTTGCCAAGCAAGAACTCATTATCCAAGCCAGTTTTCCCTCTGAGAAAAGCAAGGACCACCTTGTCCTTGACAACAGACACTAGACAAACCCTCCTTTGCCCCAGTGTAGCTGTCAGTTTACAAACCCAGCCAGCTCCTTGTTCATTTTCCCAGAATATTTTCTTCTTGCTACATTGTCAGATTGTGCCTTCAGAGCTTTTATCCAGCATAATACTCACCTAGAACCCCACCTTAAGCCCTCTGGAGAAATAAAAAGAACCTTTCACCTGAAACTTCTGTGAAGATGTCTCCCTGTGACTTGTCATTGTTGGTTCAGCTCAGCTAAGGCTGACTCCTCACTGTGAGCTTGGAGGAGGGCCCTGAAGTGTGATCTCCACAAGGCAGGGAGACTTAGAGCTGCTGGTAATTTATTCAAGCAAGATCCTGGTCCAGAGGGCAGCTGAAATTCACAGCAAGCTGTAATGAATTTGTCATCCTGTGTAAACTAGGGATTCTACATTCAGCACTGCTTCTTTACAACAGACACACAAATTCACCTCTGCAGGAGAAAAACATTCTATTCCCCATTGCAGAATCTGGCGTGTAATGATACATTTTGGGTTTGGAGCAGGAACTCTGGAAGAAAGAATTCTCAGTGGGAATTCCAAAAGGAAATGGCAGAAGGGTGACATCAACTTTAAAACACCTTTTGTATGTTCCCCTTTCATGCCGTTTCCTTTCAGCATTAGAGAATAGTAATCTTATCACACCAATCAGGAGTAACCAGATTTCTCCAAATGGTTGAGTCCACAGAAATGTTCCCTACCTTATATTCCTGGACTCTCTGAAACCTACAACTATAGCCAAAAGGCAAAAATTCTCAGCCAAACTGCTACTTCCCCCTGACCTATTGGGGCATTCCAGACCAGCCACAGGTTTGTCTTCAGTGTGTGCTTTCCACAAAAGTTGAATAAATTTTGTAACTGGGAGTGCAAGTAACATGCTATTTATTTCTAGTCAGCCAAAAGATTAGCTTTGAACTATTTTCTTTGCACAAAAACATGTGGTTTTAAGAGCTGCTGAATAAGTAAATAAAAAGACAAGGTTAAGTGAACTAGACAACAGAATTTGAAATAACTAAAATTCATGGTATTGTATACTGCTGGTCTTGCTTAGGGTTTGCTGAACGCTAATTTCAAGAATAGCTTCTTCCTTTCCCTCAGCCTCTCATTAATCATGTTCCAAGGCAACATGTTTCCATGACAGCAAACATTAACTCTCTTGCAGCACAACCTGTTATTTCTGCTATAAACACAAGGCTTTCACTACCATACTGTAACCCAGCCCAGCTACCTTCATGAAAAAGATCCCTGAAATATGCTAACAGACATTTAAATCAACAGCTCTTTTTCATTTGTACTGTGATCCTGCTAAAGAACACACACACAACTGAATTCAGCTGGAATGTTGTCAGCTCCCCCAGGACACTGGTACCTGGTCTGAGCTCACGAGTCCTGGCAGCCCTCTAAATCAGAAATACAGTGATGCAGGATGATGATGCAGACTCCATGCTCATAAAGACACTGGATAAAGTTAATGAAAACCCCACCACACGGATCTCTGCACAACTGAGACCTTTGGGTTTAGTCATCTAGGCAGGGTGAGAGCAGCATCCCCCTCATACAGGAGCTGTGCTGACAGAAATACCTTCAGACGCACTTTCAGTGCAACAGAACGTCATGGACAGGCAGGGATGGGAGTTCTCTCTCTCTGTGAGCTGCTTTGTTATTTTGAGGGGACTGAACATCTTTAGTATCTTTGAAAGCCCCAGTCATACTCTGATTTTCCCTTATAAGCCAGCCCCTCCCAGCACCACACGTTGGTTCTGCGTGCTCCATTACTTCAATGCAGCACAGTGCTAAGCAGAGGATAAAAAACGTGTTCTCTACTGAAAGGACTGTGAAATAAAGGAAAAAATAGGAATTCATTCTTTTATAAGTACAACATTATTCTGTCAAAGGAAAACTCAGATGCAGAATCACACCTAAACTTTACCATGAGCTTCCCAGTGAGGCTTCTGAAAGGACAGGTGAGTTGCAGGAGCAGCTGGGGAAGGTGTTGAAGTGTTTCAGTGGTCTTGGTAAAACAAAAGCTGATAGGAGGCAACCCAAATGTCAGTTTTCTTAAATTATTTGTAAGAATTGACAACTTTTTATGAACACTCAGAAATTCACAATGAAAAAAGAAACAAAAATTATAGAAGTTCATGAATCCTGTGCGATGCTGCTGCTCTTGCCTCTCATGACGATTTGTCACATTTCTATTACTTTTGACATGATTGCACTTATTTTTATCCCAGTCTAATGTTTGTCTCTTCTGCCATGGTATGTTCAGAGGTGTCTCAACTCATGTGTTGAAAACAGCTGCACGACAGAGAAGCAGCTCTGTCCCAACAACTGAGCAGCAAGATCACACCAAGAATCCTCCAGGCAGAGATGCTCACGTGAAAATCAAGCAGCTTTTTGTTACATGCAGCTGGTAAGAGCAAGGAAGGGAATCTGGGCTAGCAACATGACCATGATTAATGGTTATATTAGCAAATGCAATTCTGCAAACTAAGACGTGTGACTAAGCTTGTCAGCAAGGTGAGAGTTTAGGTAACAGCAAAAGGTGAGATGAGATGGGGAAAAATTAAAGAGTTCTGCTAATACTTGTTTGGATAATAATTTCATAAAGTTTCACAGAAAACTTTACATTGAGCATTGCCTAGGATAGTCAGGCAAGTTGGAAAGAGAAACATCAACAGCAAATATAAATGGCAGTGCTTCAGAGATTAGTGAATGCATACAAAAAAGATATATGCACCTCCTGCTCCAAGAAAAACCAAGGAACTAAGATATCAAGAGACATACATTTTCCAATGAACTGTGCACTAATCTATGTAGGGTTCTGTTAGTGACAATGAAGTTGACAAAGACAGGAACACGTGCAGTCTGACAGAGACCTGAAGGTGACCCGACAACAACTGGGCTTCATTTGGGTTCTTCCCTTTGGAGGAAGACTTGAGTTAACTGAATTCCATTACATTACTTAGCTGAGTGATCCCTTTCTCACTGAAGGCTGTAAAAAGTTTAAATACAAGTTTTATGTTTTAAACCCATCTGTTTTTAAGTATGCAGGCTGTCACTTGCAAGTGTCACATCAACTAAGGCTCACCTGCCTGCTTTGTGGAGCTCTCCTACCCCTCTCCTACAAAAGCAGCAGGAGCTTGTAGATGTTTCCTAAAGCATGAACATAATTCAGCACTTCTTTTAGAGTACTTAACATGCTTTCCATTCATCTTTGTGGCACAGAGGCAGGTGGCACAACAGGCACACCATATTCCAATGAATCTTTGCACTAGGGTGAGGAAACCAGACTAACTCCTTCACACTTACCAGACTAATTCCTTCACACTTCTCAAGCTGACACTGGATACACCAGTTTGGCAATGCTATTTATTTCAGATGTTATACTGATATGGCTGGTATAAGTACCTCTGCCAAGTTCACGATTTTCTTCCATCAGGAATTCTCTTCAACTTGAAATCATGCAGAAAGAAGCCTTCTAGCTCTTCTTAAAATGACTGAAAGAACATGCTTATGATGCCCTTATTTGTACCGTGACATCTTTTTGTTACTCCTATTTTGATCTAATTCAGAATTCAACCAACACGAAAATTTTAAGAGTCAGAGAATCACAGCATAGCTCCAAAAGGGAGTAAAATCAAACCACTCATGATTTCAGTTAGAAGTCACTTATAAAAGCAAAGAGTGGAAGGAGCCTCTTTGCACATTCTGAAGTGATTTCTTAATCAACTAAACACTGTACTTTAAAAACCTTAATTCCAAACCATGAGAAAATAATATACAAATCATACAATTTCATTAATCTAGTATTAAATTGGATGTCTTCAGAGCTATTAAAAGCCCTTCAGCAATTTTCACTGTCTTTTCCAGGCTGAAAGTATGCCTTTGACATCAATACAGAGAAAACAGATGGATAAAATAATTATAAAAAAGAGCAACGTGATGCTATGAACCAGTTTGTCACAGTTTTACTAACAGACTGGAAAGCACAGGCAGAACAGTGGGCTAACAATCAGCAAAGTTGTGTGGTGCCCAACTGCCCCCACCCTCCAAACAACCCACTGTGTCCCTCCTGTAGGAGGAAAGAAGCAATGACAAAATCAGAGTAACCATGCAGGACATTTAAAGATTAGAAAGACCTCTGAAAGAAAATATTGACTGTACGTGCCAGAAATCAAGGGAAACATACATATTGAAGGGAAATGTGACAATGCTTGGACCATTCTGGCACAATTGTGTGACAACTTCCCTAATTTGAAATAGAATAATTTCATGATTTTAACAGAAACAAAACATCTAGCTGAGAGTTATGGGCTCAGATTAAGAGAGTCCAAGGCCCACAGAAATTCTGTTTAAGGAGGACAATCTCTCTGAGGAAGCCAGCTCAATCAGTTTATAGAGTCTAAACTGCANGTTCAATCAGTTTATAGAGTCTAAACTGCACTGAAAGGTGAGTTAACACACCTGGCTCCACACACACACTGCTGCAATGGTTTGTAACACAGGAGGGCACACAGCCCAGCTGACTCCTACTATTTTATCCTTTTCACAGCTTGCAAAGTTATAAAAGCTGATTAAATTACCCAACCTTCACAAAAACAGGGCATCTTAACTACTAGAAAGCTGATCATCCCAACAGGTACATGAATTTGAGATTGGAAAACTCTACTGGGAAACATGGGTTTGGGATACCAAAAGATATACAAGATTATCTTCCAAAGGCTGATTTTTTTCTCTTCAGGTTTTCTCCTGCACTCATGTTGCACAATTCCAAAGTTTGGAGCCTTTATAGAGGTCCAAGGGATCTAGGAAGGGGATAAGAAAATGAGGAGAAAGACAGAAACAGGCCATCTGCATGCAGCAGCTAAAAAAGAATTCATTAGACTTAGGAGAAGTCTAACTCCAAACAGTCTTCCAGATTAAATGGAGGCAAGGAGTGCACTCTAGGAGCAGTTGGAGCAGTCTTATTAGCAGACTAGAGCAGAAAAGAGAAGTGAAAGAAAGGGCTGCCCCAAGAGACATGTATTTCCTTGTATACTTCAAGGGTTAATCTTGTCACAAGTCTGTGAAATCAGGGCCCACAACAATTTGGCTTTTAGAAAAAAATTATTATTATAGCAGAATAACCATTACATTCAAAATAATGGACATTTGTACAAAAGTAGAGTCATACAGTCAGCAGTGAACCAAACTAGTAAAAACACCTCTTCAAAGTATTGTCAGAGGAGCATTTTGTGATGACAAAACCCGTAGCTAAAAGACGTGGTGCAAAACAAGAGCTGAGTCCAGCAGGGAGAAGAAAAACTAGGTTGGGTTATAACAACTCTGAGAAACTCATATACAGAGTAAGGCAAAGCACAGAATTGTTAAACCCTTTGCTACATTAGCTGACCTTCATCTTCACCATTATACAAACAAACCCCTTCAGTTATTGGTTTTTGGTATTTCTCTGAGGATCTGGCACATTGGGAAGCAATTTCAGGAGGTGCACTTCAGAGGTGCATTCAGCAGTTTTCTCTGCAGGTAGGTAGTTTAACATCAAAATGCAGGCTTGTTCATGTATTCTTCCACTGTCTAGGAAACAAAAAAAAAAAAAAAAGAAACAACTGCTGCATTATGGAATGGTACAGTAATATTCATAGAAACCCTCTTGTCCTCTTTGAGGACAGCTGTAGTTTTGCAGGAAATTAGATAAAATTGACTAAAATGCAGAAACAATTCTGCTTTAAAACATGTAACAGAGTAGTTTAAAATCTGACCTTTAAATCATAGCACAGTTGTGGCTAAACTCATCACACCAGTGGCCTTTGCACACAGTGCCTGAGTTTCATGTGGAAACTGCTCAACTCCCACAGCACGTCCCAAGCCAGTTCTACCACTGTGCTGCTCCCTTCAGGATTGTGATGGAAGAAAATATGAATGAAACCCATCACATTCAACTGTTTTTGCCATTCCTGGTTCAATGGTACCCATTATGTTCCAAGTTACAAGAGAATTCCTGCAGGGTTCTGAATAAGGGTTACATATCTGTGCCCTGCAGAAAAACTACACAGGTGCTTCTGAATGAAATGAGAGTTTGCCAGCACATACTCTTTCCAATTTTAAATGTTAATAGTAGGTTGTGTTTCCAATGTATTAGTGAAATAGATTTTTCTCTATTTACATATACATATGCATACATGAAATATAACCTTAGATTATGTTCTTGTATTAAAGAAGTATCTTAGCTACATCTTAAACTATTTCTTAATAAACTCTAGCAGTTAGGCTGCATGACAGCAACAGCTTTATATAAAGAGCCTCCAGATGAACCAAGAGGGCTGAATGGAAAGCTTTTGTAACTGCACTATTGTACCTGTTGAAACTGCATGTAAGACACACTTGGATAATTCAGTACCAGATGTGCTTAGCTGTGTTTTCATCTCCTGTCAAACAAGGAAGATGTAGGAAGATGAGGTGTTTGCCTTTTGTCCTCCTCTGCCTTACCTCCTGCAGCATGTCAGATTCTTCCATGGCTTTCACTGCAGTCTTCTTTGAAGTCTCTTGTACTTCTCCACCAATTATAAACTCATCAAGAATAAAATAAGCTTTTTCAAAATTAAAGATAATATCCAGCTCGCACACCTGCCAGAACAAGAGGCACAACCACATTTAAATCACTTTTACAGTATTATAAGCACTATTAGGCCAAAAGCTGCTGTGATGATCAAATACCCTCAGCATATGCACCCCTGTGGCAGATAGCAGGGTGAAGAAACAAAATGCATGTTATGTAATATTGAAGCTTCTGCACATATTCTCTCCATATATACAGACTTACAGGAAAGATATTCCACTTAATTATTAAGCTTATGCTGGTTGTCAGAGATCAAAGCTGACTTCCTGTCCCATTAACCTTATCACAGGTCCTACAAAGCCCTTGTAATATGGGTTACCTACATTCACCATTTCACAGGGCAAGACAATTTCCTGCCCAGCAACAGCCACCAATTGCTTTTTAGTTTTGAGGCAGTACAGACATGAGTCATACCACAGTGATTTAACTAAGATATGAATTAAGCTAGGCAGGATAATTTCAAAAATGTTCATAGAAAAGATAAGTCTCTTGTAGTCTCTAAAGACTTACTGAAAGACTTACTTGGACCTTCTTTAAGTCTTGTCTTTAAAAACATACTTATTTTATCTTTTGCCTCTATGTCCTTAATTGTTATGCAGAATTATGAGACAAACAAAACCAGTATATCTGAAGATCTCAGGAGAGAGAATTAAAGTCCTTTAACCTGTTTTGAGTTTTTAAAATAATTTTTTTCCTGAAGCATTCCCTTCAAATTCTATGCCAAGACAGACATACAAAGCATCAAGATTCATTCTGTGTGAGGAAAAAGGATGGAAAAACAACCTTATAATCATTTCAGCACTATTTCATAAAATACTCTAATAATTAATTTCATTTTGGACTGAGAGCACCTGCAGGGCAAGTGCAGTGATGGAACACAAAGCAAATCAGCTGCACATAATTTTGTATCAGACAGACAGGAATGAGTTCATGGCAGAAAGTGAAACCTACGTTTCCAAAGTATCTGTCCAGGAGCTCCACATATCGATGAACGACCTCTAGTGTCAGGAGCTCGTTATCCTGGTCTTCTATTGCACAGCAGAAATACAAACTAGCATACCTGGGGAAACACAGGCAAAAACATGGCAGTGAACAGCTGGGAGCTCAGCACCCTGCTCATCTCTTAGAGGTCATTCATAAGAGAGTTAATTCCTATCTAGTCTCTAAAATAAACATTTTCTTTCACTCTTATAGTGTCTCAGAGAACACTTAAGAAGATCAGATGATTTAAACAAACTATTATTTCAGTTAAAAGAACCAGCTCCACCCTTGGTAAAGTGGGACACCTATAACACTGGACATAATAAAACAGGCAATAAATCAGTAGTAAGTAGTGCTCTCAGGTCTCCTCCAGTTGCTGCAGGAGCACTACAGTAAGTGGGGTTAATTAAACTGCAGGACAAGCTACCCCTTCTAATTAAAAAATAAAAATAAGGCAAAGGTGAAAGGAGTTACATCTCAGCAAGCCTGCTGATTGTCAAATGACAGTGTTTTACAGAGGACCAGAATGCACGAAGTTGCTTAGACCAAACAAGCTTTGTAACTAACTAACTTGCACCAAAACTTTATGGTTAAACCAACCCAAGATCTATTCAGCTTGCTGATACTGTGGCTGGAGGCCAACTTGTCACAGTTTCTGGTCAGATGTTTATATCCCTCCCTTCACAGCATGGAACTCAGTTTTTGCTAAATGGGTGATGTTTAATTTACCCAGTGTACTACACATTAAGGCTACATTTGTTTGCTACAACTTCAGGAGAATAAACAGGCAGTTAGCATTAGGCATTGTGTAACTGGGAACCAGGGATTTCTTTGGAAAAGGAAATGGGAATTAATACTTTCCAGAGCAACAAATATTTCAAAAACAAAATTTGACAAAATTATTAAAGTGCCTTGGAACAGTTCCTGCAGTCTCCACAGCTGATAAAACAGTACACACATCTCAGCCAGGTACCCTGGGGAATTTGAAGGGGCAGTGAGGTCTAATGCCTTCTAAACACTAGTACCTATTAGGTTACTACTGTTTTTCTCATTTTGCAGACCGTGCAAGTGTTTTGCACCCCACAACTACCCTGCTGGTTTGTCCAGGGACACTGCCTTGTTACACCCAGATTACCAATGGCAGGCTCCTAACTCAGCCCAGCACCACGAGTGTTGTTTGTTGCTTTTCCTTAAGTAAGCCTTTATTTTTCCTCTTCTAGAATGTGTTACTCATATGAATAGTGATTATATGCTCTTACAAAACTACTCACACCTTTTGTAAACAAGCTTGAGGTCTTTCCAGTCAACAAAACTACTTGTTTTTTGATTGCGAGACAAAATAATCTGAACAATTTCTCGAATGATCTTTTTCTTCTCTTTATCAGGTAGCGTCGTGTACCATTTCTGAAGCCTTAACTTCCCCTGCCGACTGAACAGCAGTATAAAGTGTATCTAGAGTAAACAAAGCAACATGGTTAACACCAGGGCCAGGGAAGAGCATTCCTGTGCCTGGCACCAGAAATCCCAGCCCTGGCCACACACCTCCAAACCTGGCATGATGGTTGGACATGGTGTCAGGGAGGTCTGAGGGAGGCTCACCATGGGAAAGATCCCTCCTCTCTCCTGTTTCTCTCCCAGGCAGCTCTCCCCTCCCTGTGGCACATCTTCCCTAAGTAAACCCTTAAGATCCTCTCCTGCCCATCCTCCTTACCTTGTGCAAACAGCAGCTTTGCTTCCTTTTCTGCCCCTGCCCTGGGGAACAGGAGGAGCATCACCACTTTGCAATGGTGAGAAGAGGGCACCACCTCCTCCTCCAGCAAAATCAGATACCTCAGCAAAGGGAATAAAGACTTATCCACAAGAGGAGCAGGGAAATCAGGATCAGTGTGGCAAAAGACTAGAAATATGAAGACTAAGATAATAATCATAATCACAAACAACTCTCATAATGCACTATTTCAGATCACAAAACAGCAGGTTCCTAGAAGAGGCAATAAGGGGCAGAAGAAACCTACTTTGGAAAGGAAGCTTGACTGGATTTACTGAAGAAAGCAGGATATTATGAAACTCAGAGACCTGTCATGACGAATGACAGACCTCAGTAAGTGATACTGTATTAAATAAAAGACACTATCTATACTGTTCAAAAATTTCAATGTAAAAGCAAGTCATAACTTCACAAGGTTTGACTGATGATTTTTTCATG
>VZTT01023424.1:3391-14369 GCA_013400855.1 Buphagus erythrorhynchus
GACCACTACTAAGAACTCATTTAACTGATATTTCCCTTAAAGCGTTTCAATACCAAATATCAAAATGAGAAAAGGCAATTGAGCAAAAAAACCAAGAGCTATAGCATGGTTTTATAGAAAGAAAATGTTTCTATACCTTTATTTTGCATCAGCTACATTTCCAAAAATGCAGCTACAAGATGCAGATAAAGCCCTGTTGGCTCAGAGCCCTTCAGAAATAATGGGAAAAAAATAATTTAACAGTGCAAGATAAGGTAACATGGGATACAAGGAACAAAGCATGATAGGAGTAATGGCAGTGTCACACTGGTAATGTTATAATAGATAAACCATAAGGGAGTTTATTGGTGGCAACAACATCAAAACTAATTTTGTGAGGTTCCATGGGGGGAACCAGCAGCAACAGTACTGGTAAAACCAGCTTCTNCAGCAACAGTACTGGGAAAACCAGCTTCTGCACATACACAGAATCCATTATGTAAACAGTGATAGGCACGATACTGTTGGACACACAGAGATAGGATTCCATCAAAAGCATAAAACAATCTTGTCAGATGAGAGGTCAATACTTGTACAGTTGACAGACAATCTACTTCCTGAAGCAACTTTGTCAGAAGAGGTTTTTCACAGCATTTCTCTGAGTTCAAACAGAGTAGATTACTGAAAGCAATTGAAGTAGAGACACCATCAATATGCATATTAGTAGTGCTTAAATTATTTAAAAATTCTCCAAGCCTTGACCGGCCTATCTCCACACAATTTCCTATTTTCCTATATTTAAATATTGGAAATAAAATTTTGGAATTAAATATTGGAATTAAATTTTTATATCTACTTCTGCTGGACTGTGACTTATGACAGCCACTAACTTTTTTAATGACAGCATCACCACACATAATAGATCAGGAACTTTCAGCTGAAGAGTCCTGCTATCACCTGCCCCTTTCAGAAAACAATACCAACACCCATCCCCTCCTGAAAGAGAAGAGTAAGAAACTCTTAGGCAAAAAATATATACTGTTTCCACAATAAAGATAAATTTCCATACATTTGCATATATTTTTATATCTCTGGGTAGGTTTTTAATTTCTCTCCTTCTAACCACAGCTTCAATGGCACACAACCCTGGAACACAGTATATATTTTTTGNAATGCAGACACTGTGGATGACAAGGAATACCTACAAACTGAAAGAAAAAAATGAACATTGCTAGGCTAAGCAAGAAAGAATAACTATTATCTTACACTCAAAGAGGGAAAAACTAAGCTAGTGTAAAGATACAAGCACATGTAGTACTTTAGACATCTCCCTTCTTGCTTTCTCTTTCACTGCTAAACATCTCCTATTATCATTACAAGAAACTGCTTTCTTCTCTTTATAGAAAAAACATGGCAAGAGATCCCATCTCTGCAGGCTTTTTTGACATAAAGAGATGTATTTGATAGCTTCATTTTCTTTAAAGCTAATAACTACAGTGTTCAAGTTGGTACCCTGCTGAGGACGGTTTAGTGAGCAGTAAATCTATCAGTTACTCTATCAGCTAAATCTAGAAGGATCCTTTCCCAGCATCAAGAGAAAAGCAACATGCCAAGAATAGGGAGAAACATGCTTCAGCTCCTTATGACTCGCCAGGATAGAAGCTTAAGGCAGCCCCACGAGGAACAGAAGGTTGTGTATTGGTATGCAAGTGAATGATAATCTCTTTGAGCAGATTTACTGCAGTCTTTATCTCCATTGACTGGAAGCAGTGATCAGCTTGCTGTTTTGCTGCTTACCAGGAAAAAGAAAACAATTTTAGTTCCATTTAAGTGTTAGGAAATACCAAAGAAAAGTCATATCACTATCAACATGAGCATTGTTGGTTTATCAGTGATCATCCTAAAGCAGACTGAGGTATTTTCCTGATAATTATGCTGAATTGCTCAGTTACTACCATGCCTTTTTCATACCCTTATCTCCCTTGTCACACTGAACAGCATCTAAGAACATTAATCCTTTTAAGAGTGTACAGTATAGAAAAGTTTTAGAAGAAAGCAGAGGTAATGGAGTCAAACAGTCCTGAGAGATATAGTGACTGGTTGTATGCATGCACACAATACTTTTTCTGTTCTAATTGATAAGGGGTTCTAGGGACTTCACAATTATGATAGCAATAGCATAACAGCAAAGATTCTTGAAGGCCCCAGAGAAACCTAAGGATATTTTTTGGTTGCAGAAGTAGCCCAGGGTTATGTTCATGAAAGGCAATGAATAGCTGCATTCATGCATCACTGCTTCAGTTTGGTGTTTGGACTAGAATTCCACCATGGTCTCTGCAACTGCAGAATAGCAGAACATCAGGCTCCTCATTTTGGAGGAGAGAGGTGTCACAGAAAATAAACAAGTTTGCTCTCAGCCTGAGCAGTAAGCTTGACTTTAATGGAAAGTTACTCTGAGTTAGGGACTACAGCTCAGTGCCTAAATGTAGTAGTGGATGAGATCAAGACTCAGTTAATCTACTGTCTTATCTGTGTTTATGGCAAATAAATGGATAAAGAAATAACATAAAGAACAGGAAAGCAAAAGTGACCCGGTTCCCAGCTTGCCTTCAGTGCATTTGACTGATTTTGTAGAATCTGATTTTGTTGCAACTGGAGGAGCATGTGTATCCCATTCCCAGATGATTTTACTGTTCAAAAAGGTCTCAAATTCCTTCTTATTCTTAAAGGAAGAAAATTTTTGTAATACCATCATTAAATTGGAAATTATTTTGTCTCAGCAAGCTGATAAGACCAAAAACACAAAAGCTCAGGAAGAAGGTAGGCAATAGATGTCTGAAAATGGATATTTTCTTTCTTCCATCTTACAAGAAGAACTGAGTCATTGAATCATTCTCTCAAACTTTACGTCACTTGTCTTTTAGGCCAAAGATTTCAAGGCTTTGTAATATTTCCTTATAGAGAAACCCTTCCATTCTTCTGATAACCTTCACCACCATCTTATTCAAATTTCTAGTCTAACTAGGCAATATTGCTAATGCAGGACAAGAGTATGACACACCATTTCATTTTTTTTAAATTTTCCTTTCTGTTTTATCCCTGCAGATCAGGAGATTGAGAGATAAGGCTTGATTTGGCCAAATTCAACAGCAGAGAAGGGACCAGAAGAATCCTGGTTTCCTCACTTTTAATCAGAAGCCTGAAGCTGTGCCCCTTGTGTGTTGGTTACTAAGCATCTATCTGGCTCTTATGGAAATAATGAATACCAGAGAAAGGTTTGAGGTTATTTAAAACTTACTTCAAAATTTTATATCTCCCCTTCTCCAGGGTGAGAAACATCTCTCAGGTAAATGCAGTGTGGAGATTTTAAGGAAAACAGCTGGCTAGACCAGTAGAGAAATTTCTCAGGGTACAGAAATTACCTAAGTGGAACAGAGTTGATATAAATTCTGGCTGATAGTATAAAATACATCTTCCTTTTATCAGTAGCATGAGTTAGCTGGCACCCTGATTTACATACCTAGGTAGGGGACCTAAAATTCAGCACTGTGCAAAACAACTTCTAGGGCCATCTTTATGTGGCAACGTCCTGATCCCCAGACTTACAAATAATTTAAGACACAGGTCTTCTGAATGGAGTCCTTGAAGGCCTAAACTGTCTTTTCTTTTTGTTTTTTTTTCACAACCAAAGAAAACAGCTTCAGTTTTATTTAAGCAGCATATCAGTGATTATTCTAGGTATGTGCAGCAATGCACTCAGATGACCAGTAACAAAGTGAATTTAACCCATTTGTAGGCACTTATCCTGGGTGAATGGATATTTTGGTACCCAGTTTTGCCCTTCCCATGTCTTGGTAGTATATTTGTAATGCACTATTGAATTTCAGTAGAATTTTTTAAATCACCTTTTTAACAATATATAATTATTGTTGGCAACAAACCATCTAGAAGAAACACTTCTAGATTAATTAACAGTGACCTATAATTAAACTCTGCAGTACTTAGAGATGGAGTGGTCCCTAGATAATATTGCTTTAGTTTTAATGAGTGTTTATCATCCTTGTTTGCTTCCCCTGTGGCAGTTATCAAGGCTAGTTACAAAATTTCTTAATTAAATGGAACTACATAGAAGGGACTGCCTTAGCAGAAAACAGCTTGAAATATTCATGATTTAAGCATAATCTCAAAGTATGCAAACTCCTGCCCTACAAAATTTTAATCATAGTTTACCATAGAGCTCAATATTTTTCTTAAGTCATATCTTGACACCAAAAACAGTGCCATATTTTAGGACTGTTCTTATTCCTTTATCTCTGAAAGATAAAAATGTGTTATTAAATGTCTGCCTTCTCCAACATGTGAATGGCTCAAAAATACACTTTTATATTAAAGCTTTGATATAGGATATCTGTTTCCTGGCCCGCGCTTCACTAACCAGTTTCTAGAGTAATTAAGTAAATCTCTTTATTGCACGTTTTCAAAATGTAGTCTGACAAATTAGATTCCTAATGGAATTAAAGGATCACATTCCTACCAAATTCCATATGGAGTTTGGTACCCAGAGTGCTCTGAGGAAATTATCTGTCTTTCACTAATTCCACATTCTCAGATGACACCAGAAATAGCAGACTCCACCACCCGGAGAAAAATTCCCTTTGTTTCCAATTGTTGTAGAGTGAAAGCTAAAGTAGCTAAAAATAAGGTAACATATGGGGGGAGCTTCGTCTTTCAAATATAACACGCATATAAATTTTTGCTAAAGCTTACCTGGTTTACACAGGTAATATTTCTATGATTACTCTTTATATAATATCATTATTATATGTAAAACATGTAAAGACAAATATTGGTACTACTAAAGAATGATCCTTATATAATAAATTTTTCTTCAGTAGAAACCCTAATCATCTCCACTTTGCATTGTGCTGCTGGCAAGGCGTTCTTAATTTGTTTTGTTGGACCAATAAAACAATGTGCAAGAAAGTTTATACACTAAAAAAAAAAGGGAAACCTTATCTGGTCCCAGCCAAGTCTGCATGGTAGCTGGTCTGAGTAGTTAAAATCAGGCAATCTTGGAAAGGGAGGGACGTTACCATTGTTTAAATCCTAAGTAAAAATAGAATACTGATTGGGTTCAAATGAAGGTTGTTCTTTAAGTAACTTGTGCTTACAGGCTCTTGCTGCCAGTCTAGATACTCTTTATGTTAAAGCACTTGGACAACATTTTTAATGGGAAGAGACCACTAGAAATGCCTACCCAGTATCATTTTCAGGTGTAATGCAACAGTAAAAGAAGGTATGGGAAAATAAAAGGGTAAGTATGGAACACTTAAACTTGCCAGCATGTAACTGGAATAGTTATCTGTGAAACTGGAGCAGAGCTGTTGGAACAGTGAATTCAGTCACTGCTGATTCTTGGCCTAGTTAGAGCTGTGTGCCTGAAACAGCGTTTCCCACCACTTTCTCTTTTCCTCCCACTGTGCAGCACTTTCCCTGCCCCAGTCACAGTTTGGCATCAGATTGTGCCAGCCCTGAGCACTGCTGCAATTTACTGCTGAGTCATCACTCCACCACTGTCACAGAACATCATCATCACTGCTCCAACAGCAATATTGCAACAGCAGCCTTGTGGTACAAGAAGGGAGAGAGGATTGCGAGGCACAGGCAGCAGGTGAGCTGAGCTCTGTGTGTTCTCTCAGGAAAAAGCTATCCTAAGGGAGTTCCCTGGGGTTGGTGACCATCCCTATGGTCACTGCTTTGGAAACAGCACAGCCCTCTCTCCCATTGCTCACATGCCATAGCTCCAGAATGCCCAAAGGATCAATGCTCAAAGGCAGTGGCAGCTGGAAGACACTTGCGTTGTTTATCATGGCACTGGTGAAGTCTTCTGGGGTTGACAGATGCCGCTCCAGAAGGTTAATAAGATGAAGAAAGCTCTTCCAGCTGGACCGTAAGAGGGATTATGTCTGAGCAGCAGATAAACAGATTATTCCAGAAACAGACACTGCTTTTTTTTAAAACTTCGTCACTCTTGTCTTACCACTCCAGCTCCCCGGGCTAGAGGTGTGGGCGTTGGAGGGGCTCGCCCAGCTCTTGCACTCTGGCACCTGTGGCACTCTGCCTAGTTGCAATTCAATGCAGTCCAAGGCTGGAGACACCTGAAAAATAAAGACATTTGGGGATTTTGGTTCTCTAAGAAAACAGAATTCTTCTACTTGACTAAAATATTCTTGTTTCCTGCATGACTGGTCTTGAAAACTGAATGATCAACAGACAGTATGCATTTGAAAACTGGATTAATATTTTTGATCATTTGCCTTGCTCTCCAAGTTCAGGGAAGCAGAGGTAAGTTCATATATTAAAGGTTTAGATTAATTTTATATTGCATGTGATGAGAAACAAAATATTTTCAAGATCAAGGGCTTTCATATTACAGAATTTTTAATTTAGAATGTGGTGCTTTGACAACTCAACTTGAGACATTATGGAACTGATACTGCTATAAAGCTGAAAAAGGAAATATTAGCATTATTTCTTATGTGTGTTTTGCAAGTTTTACAATATCTGTAAGAGATTCCATTTAGCTTCATTTTACTGAACATGTTCTGTTATGAAAAAATATTATCTGCAAGACAAGTATATAGAAGGTGCAAGAAGGCTGAAAGATCATCTAAGTGTTGACATGGTTTAAGACAGTCTTTCATCACTGAAATGAAGAGAAAGTAGCAAAATATATATGCATTTAATAGTGAAGACAGTTATTCTGATTATTAAAAACAACTTCAAAAACTTCTAGATAGACAAATTGTGGAAGAATACACCATACTAGCAAATATACAAGAAAAATGGCAATACCAGTAAGGATTAATGTAATAATAACTATAAAATAATTTGCAAGAAAACAGAAATACAGGGAACTTCTCTGTACTTAGTACATCAGCTAACTATTGCTCTATTTAAAAACATTTAAAAGTTCACAACATTTATAAATCTACTTCAACAACAAAAAAGAAAAGATGGTGATGTGATTTTCCCTGGTTAGTCCTATATTCAAAAGATTTAGAGCTTTGGGGAATGCATTTAATTTTGGAGGAGGTTTTTCATTAACTTTTCCATCTATGCTTTGATATTTGCATAATTGAATTAAAAGCTAACATTACAACTGCTATGTGTGCTCAAGTCAATGACCTTCTAATTTTATGTCAGGCCTGTTAATTAAATGCAAAGAATGTAAAATTATAAAAGATAAGTCTCCTCAATGTTATCTAAATATTTGTCAGACAGACAGTATGAAATATAGCCTGCTGTCAATACTAGTTGGAAAGTTTTATTTACATGTTTGGGTTTTTTTAAGAAACTCCTGCTTTTCTTAAAGAAACTCAGAAATACAGACCACAGTTCTTGTATTTCAGTTAAACTATGTAAATCTTCTCTAGTGGACAATTAAAGTACTGAAAAAATCCTTGGGAAAATATATAGTTAGCACTAGAATTATGTTTTGTGGCTCTTTAATTTTACATTTTGATTCTATGCAAATATTTTCATTTAATCACTAATGATATTTCAGAAATGAGGAAAAAAAATGAGATAATGATGATATTTCATGTCTGACAAGAAAACAAGATTTATCAAGATGCATTGTTTTTGCATTTAAGTTGTATATTCTGTGATGGAAAGAGAGAATGAATTCCAGGCAGTTCACACATGCTTGGTGGCATTGGTGAAGACCTTATTTGTAATTACGACTTAGAAAGCAATAGGGGTAAAAGTGGTGTCACATAGTTTTACCAATTGCAAATTGTGATTGTATGTTAAAATACATTTTCCATAAAAGACCAGGAAAATGATGGAGGGGGCTATCTTGACAGAGAGGAATACTAAATAACTAGAAATATTCCTTGCTACCAGTTCTATAAAGTGCATATGGTGTGCATAAATGTATAATAATAATTTTTTTTTACACTTAGTCATGCCATATATAATATTTTTNGAAAAAAAAGAAAAAAGAAAAAAAAAGCCCCTATTAAAAAAAAAAAAAAAAAAAAAAAAAAAAAAAAAAAAAAATTGTTTATTTTCTCACATTTATATTTAATAAAAAGGGGTTAACAAATATGGAGCTTGCTTAGCAATGTTTTTTGGTCCGTCCTTCCTCCCTGTCCCTATTTAAGGACCCATCCAGTCCTTCTCCCAGCCATTTGGGAGCTCTCCAGGAGCCCCTCCAATTCCACAGTAAACAAACAGGAAACATTAGAGAGCAAAATAAGAGTTAGAGTGCTTAACTCTGGCCATAATTTTGCCGCTGTCCTGACAAAAATTATCTCTAGCAATGGAAAGGGAAAGTGAGAAGAATAAAAATTTTGTAACAGCAAAAATCTGTGCAAAAAATCTGAGTAGCAAACTACTAAACAGCCAGACTACCAAAATGCAGAGGAGCTTTGAGGTCTCAAAACCATGCCTTGATGCTGGGTGCATCCTAGCTCTTGATACTGAGAGTGCAGGAGGCCAGAGAGCATTCAAGGCTGTTTTGTGGCATTTTTTATTCAGCAAGCAAATATCTGCTATTTACTCAGCCGTTCCTTAGGACACAAAGGCTCTGTGTGTGCTCTATGAAATCATTTTAATTCATTCTGACTCAGCTCTTCCCGTTAGGCTGTTCTAATTCAGCAATAAATGTTTTGGATCTTCATTACTATAATTGCCCTCAAAAAATTTAAAACAATATTTAAGCGAATTTGTGACAAAGGAAAAGGAAAATCAAGGAATATACAACTTCAAACAAAGAAAGAAAACAAGATGTGCCTTTGCACTAAGATTATCTTCTACTCTCATCCACAAAATAAGAATTATGTTAAAGTTGGCTTTCCTGGTTGGGCTTATAAACTTATGAATAGTAAGAACTTTCCTTTTTTTCTCTCATTTCTCAAATGTACCACTGCACTATATATGGGATTTGTTCTTTTCTGTTTTCTGACTAAAAGCCAAACTTTAATATAAATACTAGACCACTGTCACTGAATCCTAAAGATTAATTCCAGAAATAGTCACACCTATGCCGTCGGCATTAGTGAACTACATGTGAATGAACAGCAAGATATGTGGGATTTTTTCTCAGAAAGCACCTGTGGACAGGATGATCAATATTAATAATCAAAGGTTTTCTCCTTCGACACGACATTAATTTACAGGCTACAATAAAATAACTGGGAGTCTTAACCTACTAGAAATCCAGATTGTTCGAGTTCATTTCTCAGCTAATTTTGGAGTCTTTGTGGTGCAATGCACTAAATGACATGGCCAACACACATCACATAGCAAACATGGTATTTTCTTTCCAGAAGACAGTTTTTCTTCCCAAATTTTCCCAAAGGAAAATTCTGTATGCATTCTACCGCATTTTGATGTTTTGAAATATTTTAAATATATTTTCCTTCTTTTTTTACCTCTGTCCAACCTAGTCCCTTTGGGATTAAAATCAGTCCTCTGATCATTCTCTGCCNCAGAATGTGTGATATTGAATAACACACTTCTTAAAAAGAAAGAAGTATCTTTCTGCTTTCATATACATGTCTGCTGGCATTTAGTCACTGTCAGCTGCTGTTTACTGGACAGAGACTTCAGAACAGTAACCTGTCTGGAAAACATAAGATTAACAATAATCTGGGAGTACCCTGACACCTGCCACAGCGTAGGTGTGTTTGTATACCCTTACATAATTGTAGCATGCCTTATCATTGTGTGCAAGCACACCACCAGTCTTGGTGTGTCTCACCAAACACCTGCTCTGACAGAGTGGCACTATCATCCTCATTTCATAAAAGCACGAGGACCTGAGGTGTGACACACAAACTGCAGCCCTGGCTCATGAGAAGCATTGCAGTCCTAAAGCAGGGCAGCAGCAGAGGTTGCTGGGCTGATTCTCAGAGCATCTGCCTGGTTACACAGACATCTGCAAATCAGCAGCATCCAGGCTCACAGCTACATAACTAATTGTACTTAGTTGGCCACCATGCTTGTCTTTTCATTGGTGAGGTTCTACTGGCTTCTAAAGTTCTGCTTCAGTGCAGACCCAAAATTGCCTTCTTCCTGGCCGCTCAAATATTTCAATACCTCCCTCAGACTTTACCCAACTTTATACTGACAACTGTGGTACCCCTGTTACCTGAAACACCAGCTTTCATGGCTGTGTTGCAGGTATACCTTTCATACATATGACTCAACATCGATCATAGAAACCTCAGCAGCTTCAGGCAGGAAACAGCAATGCACTCATCCTTAATTTGGGGATTTCATGGTGATGGCACAAAATGAAGATATTTCTATTCAAGTTCTTTTCCCTTTCCTCTTCTGCCTCAAAACTAGATGAATAAGTAGTCATGCTTAGATCAAGAATTGGATTAGGTGTCCTCCAAAGCAAACTTGGTCTATGTAGCTTGATACATAATTAAGTTAAGTAAGGGGCTAAGTGCAAGTCACACTCTGTCAAAATGAGGGGGAGTCAATTAGCCAGAGACTGTAGATTGAGAAGAAGAAACCCCAAACTGTGAGGAAAATCAACCAGTTCCAATTACACAAGCTGAAGTAAAGAGATGACACTGGCACCTTTTCATGCACCCAACATCCTAATTGTTATTATATGTGAATACAGTCACCTCAATGAACCCATTCTGCACTGCGACCTTTTGACTCATGCCATCAAGACTATGGAAATGTTGATGTATATGGCAAAACATCACTGGAACTTGAACTTATGCTGTCTCACTGACTTTCTCAGAGAAGGCTGTACCTCTTGAGAATGACTAATCAGAAAATTAAGAGCAGAGGTGCTCAATGGAGAGTTTTATCACTGGAGATTGGATGCATCCCTCCAAGAACTACTCAAACATTTAAGGCAATTTCTTGCATCCTTTGATATCGTATCCATATCAATAAATAGAACAGTCTTTCAGGTCAAATGCTTCTAAGATGGCCAAAGAAATATAAATAGATACATGTTTCATAC